>ABLG01000132.1:0-53069 GCA_000172435.1 Meloidogyne hapla | reverse complement strand
ATTAAAGTACTCTGTTGTCGTAGAACTATAGTCCCTCATGTAATATTGGTCCCTAAACGAAGTTTCCCTTTTTTTTTTCGGGGGGGGCACAAAACCAGGCAGAAACGGGGGGGGCTGTTCCAATTTTTTTAAATGTATAAAAAATTTGGTGATATTTTAAAAGATCAAAAAATTGTTGAAAAATTTTCGGAAATTCCAAGTTTAGTTTTTTAAAAAATAAAAAAAAATTTTGTTTTACGACCAGTTGATACCCAACCATTTCCAAAGAATAATTTTCAATTTTTTTTGAATTTTTATTATTTATTAAAAAAAAAAAAAGGATAAATTTAAATATTTATTTTTTTTTCCAAAAAATAAGGGGAAACAAAACCCCTTCTTTTTTCTTTTTTTTTTTTTATCAGGATTTTTTTTTTTTCCCTTTTCCGGCCCATTTTTTTTTTGGGGGGGGGGGGGGGGGGTAAAAAGAAAAGAGAAGAAGAATTATTTAATTATTTTTGGGGTGTTTTAATTTTTTTATTATTTTTTTCTTAGAGATAAGGGCATTTAAATGGTGTAGATAATTTTGTTTTTTTGGTGGATTTTAAATAAAGATGAGCCCACCCGTTTTTAAAAATAAATTATTTAATGATGTAAAAATGAAAGAAAAAAATTTTTTTGTGTCAAAGAGTTTGAGAGTGATTGATGGATCAGGTTCATCATTAGGACGACACTTTAAACAATTGACGTTTTTAATTTTTGCAAAAAAAATTAAATAAAAAAATATTTTTAGTGAAAAAATTGTGTTGTTTAATAGGATAAACAATACACAAAAAAATTAATAAACCAAAAAACAAAATAATAGGGATGTTAAAAATAGACACAAAAAATTAAAAATTGGTCAAAATAAATTTTTTTAGAACAGCTATGCAAATAAATAAAAATTTCCTTTTTAAAAAATTTTCCACGTTTTGATGATCACTGCGGTGCAATGGGAAAAAAGAGCCCCAAATTACACCATCATAAATATTATTTATTCCCCCCAATACCTTTTATAAATTCTTCTCTTTTATTTAAAAAAATTGATTTGGCCCTTACTGCATTTTTTAGAATATTTTTATTTTTTTGTAAGAAATTATTCCAAAAAAATACAAAAACAGAGGACGGGACCCAATAGAAATTAAAAAAAAACTTAAAAAAATTCAGAATTTTAATTTAAATAAAAAAATTATTTTTAGAAAAACCTCGACATACCGGCAATTCTGCTTGTTTCTCTTCAATTTTTGCATTTTGCCTGTATTTCTTCAGTCCAACCCTTCTCGGCATTTCAACATTTTCTGGCATTGAATTCCACCAAATTAAAAATAAAAAAGCCAAAATAAATAAAAATAAATAGAATAATGGCCTTGAAACATGGCGATGATGACGTAAGTGCATTTTATTAAATTTTAATTAAATTATTATTATTAAAAGAAAATGTTCTTCAAAAAAAGAAGAAATTTATTTACATGCTGAAAAGGTAAAAAAAAATATTTATTTTTAAAAATATTAAAAAAAACTAGTACAGAAAATGAAAAAAATATTTTTTTTTGTTTGTATTTATTCTATAAATAATTTAATAAGCTTTTCTTTTTTCAAAAAAAAAATAACAAAAGAACACAAATTGGCTAGAAAAAAAACTAGTCCTATAAAAAATATATAATTATATGTTTACGATGTTTTTAAAAATATAAATAGAAAATCAATAGTAAAAATGAATTGGAGGAGAAAGTCATTCGTTTGCGCATTTTAAATGAAATGTGTAAAATATATAAATAAATGATTAATTAGAGATATGATTAAATAAATTGATTTAAAAAAGAGAAAATTAAATAACGATAAATTTAAAAAAATGGAAAAAAAATAAAAAAACCTGCGCAATAAAGAAACCAACAAACTGCAAGTTTAGAAAGCTTACAAAAATGCTTTTTAGAAGCTCAACAAAGGATTTTTAATTGCGTTTTGCTAGAGGGGATTAAATTCTGACCTTAATCCGTTGCAAAATTTGAAAATTAGCGGATATTGGCAAAATGTTTATTTTTTTATAAAAATGACATTTAATCCCATTCAATTTTCGATTGACCAAAAAGTGAAATTTTTTTCGATTTGTCTAAAGATTTTTTTAGTTTTTAGAAAAAATTTCGGGAGCCTAGTAATTTTTAATTTTTTTTCACTTTTTAATTCATCTATAGATTTAAAATCATTTATCAATTTAGAAAGTATATAAAAGCCTTAATTTCCCTCTCTTCACAAATTCATCATGCCATTAATTTTAGTTGTTGGTGCATCGATTATTTTTCAATTTCTTCCATTTTTTCTTCTCGTCCCTGGTGTGTTGACTTGTTGCAAGCGAAAGAAGGTGAGTCAACGTTTATTTTAATGGTTGCTTTATTTTTTAATTTTCCCAGAGAAATAACCACAGCAATTCAACACATTCTTCAATTTCAACTACCGAACATCCAAATGGATCTGATTCTACTCCTATAGAAAAAGCAGTGTCAAAAGGAATAAATGTGGACAACAAGAACCATTTGAACGGCAAAAATCATTCAACAAGCAAAAAACCAGGCGAAGTCAATAAGAAGGATGGAAAACAGAAGAAAATCAAAGAAGTCAAGAACAAGCCAAAAAAGAAAGTAAAAGAGCCGACACCGCCTTCAGTAAAGTTAACGTTAGTTTTATGCTAGTTTTGGTTTTTTGGACACTTAATCCCATTTTCAGCGCTAACAAGCCATTAATTCAGCAAAGAGTAATCGCCCTCAGTAGTTCTGGTTCTCGGACAACTCCAGTCTCTTCAAGTTCCTCTTCTGGCTCAAAATCAAACAAATCAGTCAAACTTAGCCTCATTAAACTCAAAGAACAGAGACGCGAAAAGTTTGCTTCAATTATGGAAGAAGATGAGGATTTTGAAGTGTCAAAGGATGCAAAGGTTTTTTTAAAAATAATTTTCAAGATTTGACATTTTATCCTTTATTTTTTCAGCCTCATTGTCTCGTATCAGCTGCTTCTCATCTTGAAAGTCAGCAATCACAACCAAGTCTATGGAGGGCAGTACATCATGAAAGTTATAGGGCAATGCAATCCTAAAATGATGAAAAGAAGTTAATTAATATATTATTTGTAAATATTTGTTGTGATTGTTCACAATTTAATTTTTATTGTAAAAATTGAAATAAATTATTTTAGTAATTTCAGGTTTTATTATAAATGTTGATTTTTCATTTAAATATTTTTCTTATGAATTTATAAAGTGTTGACGATTTTTTTTTCAGAAAATGAATTCTTCCAAAATTTTAAAAAATAATCAAAACAACTTAAAAGAAGATGAGATTGAAGAGGATGAAGATGAGGAAGAAGAAGAATTAACAGAATGGTCATTAAATGATGAAAAAGATTTTTTGAGAACTTTGGGTGCATTAAAATCTCATGATCCAGAGATTTATCAAACAGAAGTTAAATTCTTTAAAGAGAATGAAGAGGAGAAGAAAAGGTTTAAATAAAAATAATTTTGTGGATTTAAGAATTTAGTTACTTTGGAAATTGATTTTTTCGGTTTGTTGGGCTTTGGTTTAGAAAATAGGTCCGCAAGTTTTGTCCGCAAATTATTTTTAAAAATTATTTCTTTTCTGATTTGGATTCCACATATACTTGAAGAGTATATTCCATTTTACATCACTTCTTTGAGGATGAATTTAAATCTTTTAATTTTTCCAGTGATGATTCTTCTAAAAACAACAATTTATCACTACAACAACCAAAAATGACATTAAAAGAATATGAACAAAAATTAATCATTGAAAGAGGAGGTAAATTAAGTGAAGATGAAGAAGATGAAATTGAAGAAAATGATCAATTAACAAATGGATTGAATAAAAATGATTTGGAATTGAAAAATGAGTTGGTTGAATCTTTAGAGATTTTTTAAAATAAATTTATTTTTTAGATTTAAAAATGCATTAAATTCTGATGATGAAAGTGATGATGAGGATTTATTAAAAAAGAGGATAAAAACTGAAGAAGAAAAGGTTTTTTATTTTTTATTTTTAAATTTTCTTAATTCGAAAAAATTTTCTAGGCAAAAGAAGATGAAGATTTTTATGAATGGATTAAAGGAGAAAATCAAATGGAAGTTAAAGACAAACATTTGGTTTGAATTTAAATCTTTAAATTTAATTTTAAAAATTTTTATAGAGAAAATTAAAAGAAAGATGGACAAAAAATGATAAAGAATTGGGTGAAGATGAACGTTTTCTTAGAGATTTTTTATTAAATAAAAAATATTTGGGTGAGACAAATGATGAAGGAGGAATAGAAGAAAGGTTTTTTAATATATTTTTATTTTTAAAAATAATTTTTTCTAAAAGAATTCCAACTTATGAAGAAATTACAAAAGATGAACAAGAAGAGGATCTTGCTGATCAATTTGAACAAAAATATAATTTTAGATTTGAGGAACCTGATCAGGAATTTGTAAGAAAATATAGTTTTTTAAGTTTTGAAGTTTATTTTTTATAAAAAAATTTTGAGCCAAATAACGTAAAATATCTTGATGGGTTGGTGTCAGGTTCGAACCCGCTCAAGGCCCAAATATTTTTTTGACTTTATTTTTTAATGTTTTAACTTTTTTCGCAAATTTTAATAGTTAAAACAATATCCACGTACAATAAATGAAGCGTTAAGAAAAAAAGAATCAAAACGGCATAAAAAATTATTAGAAGAAAAAGAAGCTAAAAAACGTAAAAGAATGCATGTTGAGATGGTTGAAATGCCTTTTCGTTATAGACAAGTTGTTCCAAATTCTTTTGGATTGAGTACTGACGAGGTTTTTAATTTTCTAAATATTTTCTTTAAAAATAAAAATGTTTTCCGCTGCTGGGTATCGAACCTCCATCATTTAATGGTGTCAACATGAACATATCCCACTACACCACACTTATTAAATGATGACAAATTAGCTAAAACTTCTTCCCTGAATTTTTAATAATTAAAAAAACCTCAATAAAAATTTTCTTTTAAGATTTTAAATGCTGATGATCGTTGTTTAAATGCGTGGGCACCTCTATCAAAAATTTGTCAATATCGTGATGATACTGAAGAACAAAAACAAATTTTATATTTTGAAAGAAAAGCTAAAAATATTGAAAAGAAGAAAAAGATTTTGGACAAGAAATTAACAAGGTTTTTTTTTTAATTTAAAGAAATCAATTTTATAAAATAATTTTAGTGAAGAAAAATCGGAGGAAAAACAAGAAGAGAAAGATGACAAGTCAGAAGAAAAAGTTGAAGAAGAGGAACACCAACAACAATATAATGAAGAGTCTTCTCCTAATATTCCAAGCACTTCTAATTTTGAAGTAAAAGCGAAAGCGATTAAAAAAGCGTTTAATGAACAAAAGGGAGAACAAGGTTTTTAAATTTAAAATTTATGTAAAAGTGATGTATACGAGCGGGGATGAGTTACTTGAACCATTGAGCCCTCTTTGAAGTTGTGAAAAACGTGTAGGAGCAAGTCCGAGGAACTACCAGGAAATTGAAACTTTTGTTTGATTTTTTAGAAATTGAAAATTATTTTTCTAGAAAACGGAGAATTAAATCAAGAGAAGATTGATGAAAAATTAAATGAAGATAATCAAAATAAAAGAAAGAAGAGAATGTTGTTAAAGAAATCCAAATCTAATAAAAAGAAGAAACAATTTGATGTAACAGAATTAAATAAAGAAAGACTTAAAGCTTATGGAGTTGGAACAATTAAAAAATTAAAAAGTATTCAATTTTGTAAAAAGATGGAAGAAAAACAAAAGAAAATTGAAGAAATGAAAGGAAAAGAAGGAAAAAAGAAGAAGAAGAGGAAGAAGGAAAAAATGGTGGAAAAGGATGAAGTAAATGAAGCAATTTAAGCAAGGATTTTGGAACTTTAACAGGTTTTTTTTTGTTTGTTTTGGTGTTAGCAAAGGAAAAGGTTTCTATTTTTTAATTTTATATTTAAAGAATAGGGAACTTAAGGGATGAAATTATTTATTCCAAAATCTCAATATTGTTGTTCTCTTTTGTTATAATTTATAAATTTCTAGGTGGTATTTTTTCTGGGATTTTAGGGGGCTAGTTAATCCAGTTTTCTGGGACTAGTTGACCTCACAATCAGATTTTAGAGAAACTCATCCAGTCCTTAAAATTAAGAAAAAAATTTTTGAACCTTTTATTTAAGAAAAAATGAGTTAATTCTGACAAATACTTCTAGTAAATTAAAGCAAGTTTTATATATAATTTAAAATCAATTTTTTCGAGACTTCTTTGGCTTTGGATTTCCATATTTTTGTTCAAGATGAGCAAGAAAATCTTCCTTAAATGTTAAGAAAATTTTTACTCAAATTTTTGTTTCTAAAAACCTGTTGTTTCTCTCTCTTCTTTTGATTAGCCATAATTAAAGATCCCAAATCTCCTCCACCATTTTCTTCATTACTTCCTCCAGCACCCAAAGCACGCATTTCTTCTACAACTTTTTCTGCTTGTTTAGCTTCACGTGCAGCTCTTTTCATTCGTCTAACACGAGAGATTGGCTTCTCATTTTTATATTTTGGAAGTGAAGGTAATTCTCCAAGTTCAATAAAGTGACGAATAATTTCTCGAATTCCTAAAAGAAGGGGAATTTTGGAGGGTTTTTCAGTAAAAATTTAAAAAATTAACTAAACTGTCTTCACTATGTACATCAGCCCCAATAACCGATTCCAATATTTTGTCCATATCTCCTTTATATTTAACATAAGCATTTTTAACATCATTCATTTCTTGTTCTGATCCTCTAAATTTCTTTAAATATTCTTCTATATCTTCTTTTGTAACTTTTTTAAACATTCCACGCCAAACAGAAAACCAATCTTTTGAATTTTCTTCATCATCCTCATCAAAGTCAAACTTTCCTTTAAAATTTAAAAAAAAACTATTTTTCATTTTTTAATTTAAAAAACCTGTCTCTAAATAAATTGTCCTCTTCTCAGAATCACTCAAAATATTATACACTTTGCTAAGTATTTGAAACTTTTTTGTAGCCATTTCTCTTTCATCATCACCATAAACATCAGCAGCAAAGCGATCAGGGTGCCAAAGAATAGATTGTTGGTAGTAAGCTTTTTTGACTGAAAAAATTTCATAATTTCGTTTTAAAAAATTAAAAAAGATATATACTTTTAGCTGAAGTCAAATTAGTATCCCTCTCCAAGTTCAAAATAACAAACAGATCCTTTGTTCCAAAAATACGCTGGCAATCGTTGGAGAAAGTCATTTAAAATAAATATTTTTAAAAATTGATGAATTTAGTTGAATATGCTAAAAATAAAATTATTAAAAATAAAATATTAAAACAGAAAGAAATAAACAGATTTAGTATCCATAAGGATTCATAAGGAAACTGAAGCCAAGCCTAAAAGAAATCAAATAATTTTCCAAATTATTCATTTTCAACTATTTGGCGTTATATTTTTTATAATATTGATTAGAGTAAGAGAATAGAGAAATAATACAGAGACGAGAGAAATATACTGAGAAGAGAAAATTTTTGAGAATTTCTCTATTCTTTTTCATTTTTCTGATTTTTCGTGATTTTTTTCGTGTTTCTAAATTTTCTTAAAATTTTACAGAAATTTTTGCTATTAATTGTTGTAACACTTGCTTTTTCTACAATGTATACACCAAAAGCTCCAAAGTCTTCCGTTAAAGAGAATATCAAGCCTCGTGGAATTATGGGTATTTTTCTTAAAAAGTTTTTTAAATAAAATTTTTAATTTACAGTTCGTGAGATTTCTTCTTTAAATGATGAATGGAAGGAAATATCTTCAGTTAATGAAGACCAAATTTCTCAAACTTTAAAATTTCGAGAGCAGTCAAAGAAAATGGCTAAAGAAGAATTAAAAAGGCAACTTGATGATCGTTTTTATCGTTTGGTTAGTTATTTTGTCTTTTTATTCTTATAAAAAATATTTTTCTAGGTCAATTCAAATATTGAATTTGTTGATGATATGGAGACATAATTGTGGTTTTCTTTAAAAAATTTTTTTTGACTTTTTTGAGGAAAGAAAAAAAGGGGGGGGGGGATTCAAAATTACCTGCATATCTTGCTTTTTTCATCATAAATATTTTTAAAATTAAAATTTATTTTCTTACATTTTTTATTAGTCATTGATATTCTGTTAATATTTTTATATTTTAACAATTTTTATTTTTTAATTAAAAAATTGTTCTTAAATGAATAATTTAAATCCTTCATCACTTATTGAAACAACAAATTCTATTGGAAATGAAAAATCTTTTTTTGAATTATTCAGTGGAAATCCATTATTTACTGGTGGTGCTGGATTAGTTGGTGTTGGTGTTATTCTTTCTTATTTTCGAAGATTATCTTTAATTGGAAAAGAATTGCTAAAAAGAAGATTTATTTCAAGATTGGAATTGGACAATACTGACATGTTTGTTTTTTTCTGTTTTTAAATTTTTTGCGGAAAGTCCGCAATTTTTGTCAGCAAATCGTTTTTAATTGAAAATTGTTTTAATTTTTTAGAGCATTCCAATGGGTTTTGGATTATATCAACAAAAACAGCAAAAGACGTACAAGTATTTTATCAGTCAATACTTCACAATTATCAGATGGTTCTGGACGCTTAAAAACAAGTTTTATGTTCACACCTGGGCGAGGAGTTCATTATTTATTTTTTAAAAATCGTTGGGTTCAAGTTACTAGAGAAAGGGAAAAACAAACAATTCAAAAAGATGGAATGGCTAGAACAGCATTAGAAGTTGTTTCTTTAACTACTTTTGGTATATTTTTTGTTAATTTGATGGAAATTATTTTTGAATTTTTAAGGTGGCAATCCAGCATTTTGGAAAAGTTTTCTTGAAAATGCTGCAAAGGATGCTCTTTCTCAAGTATTACTATTTTTAAATTTATTTTTTTAACACACTTTTAAAGTTAGAAACTGGACTTTGTGTTTATATTCCTCATGGAAATTCTTGGCAACGTTTGGGTTCCCCAAGAAATAAGAGGCCTATTGATTCTGTTATTTTGGATGTTGGAGTGAAAGAAAGGCTACTTGATGATATTTCTAGTTTTTTTACTTCACAACAATGGTTTATTTTTAATTTTTTAGTTTAACAAAAAATAAATATCCTCGAACGGGTTCGAACCCAGGAAACCCTGTTTTTGTCGGAACTCACTAATTTTTTCGTATTTTCTACATTCTTCGGTCATAAACCACTTAACTATAATACATACAATATAGTTTTTCTAATCTTTTGGTGTTCCAATGATTTTCAAATATTTTAGGTATATTGATCGAGGAATTCCTTATCGTCGGTATTTTTTTAATTTTATTTTCTTTTTAAAAATTTTTTACCTTCAAGTGGTTATCTTCTACATGGTCCTCCAGGAACAGGCAAGAGTAGCTTCATCTCAGCTTTAGCTGCTCTTTATGGTCACAATATTTGTATGTTGAGTTTAAGTGATAGATTAATTGATGATGCAATGCTTAATCATTTAATGCATAATGCTCCATTAAATGTTAGTAAAAGAGGTTTTTTGATTATTTTATCGTTATAAACACGAGCATAACCGGGGAGGACAACCAGACCATTTCTATTATTTAAGCGAATCTTTATCTTTTTCAGAGTTTTCTAGTCATTGAAGATGTTGATAGTGCTTTCGGAAGGCATGATGGTCTAGTTCAACACAATCCTGCTTACGATGGTCTTAGTCGTGTTACAATGTCCGGATTACTAAATGCTGTCGATGGGGTTTGAGAAAGTGTTTGAATATTATTTTAAAATTTTCTTTTCTAAAGGTAGCTAGTGCAGAAGGTGGAAGAGTCCTTTTTATGACAACAAATCATGTAGAGAGGTTAGATGCTGCTTTAATTAGACCTGGACGTGTTGATGTTTCACAACATTTTGGAAATTGTGCTCCTATTATGTTTGAACAGGTTTTCGTTTTTTTGCTAGTTTTGGAAGGAATTTATTTTTTAAAGATGTTTAAACGCTTCTTCGAAAATGTGCCAGACAGTCTTTGCTCAAAATTCCGTGATAAAATTATTTCTATTGGAATTGAATGTTCACCTGCTACAATACAAGGACATTTACTTAATTTTAAAGAACCTGAATTGGCAATTCAAAATGTTGAGAAATTGAAAAATTAAATTATTTAGACAATTTATTTAAAAAACTTTTAATTTAAAATATTCTCGATTGAATTTCAAATTATTTCCCCCTAAAGGGATTCGAACCCTTTCATTTCTCTAAATAATCTAGACGTTTTCCCACTACGCCAGGACCTTTGTGGCGTGGTCAAAAATTACCTTTATGAAAAAATGTATTTTGAAAAGTTTCCTCGGCAATTAAATCAAAATGGTAAAAATGTCATTTTGTATCGTCGTTTTGTAAACTTTTTTTTCTCATATTTCTCTTGTCTTTGTCGAGGAAACTTTTCTGTTTTAGCGCAACATTGCCGCCGGTTTTGAACACTTCATCGTTTCCAATGGCTTATGTTCCAATGTTGCTTTATGTTGGTGATCTTCATCTAGATGTTTGTTTAATAATTGAGATTCATTTCTATTTCACATTTTTAGGTGACTGAGGAATTGTGAGAAGTTTGGCAGCTCTGGACCTCTCTATGCGTGTTTGCCGTAATGCGATCGCTCTTCTATGGAGCAGAAGACCCTCTGAGTGATCCGGGTATCTCTTGGAACTGTTAACCAGGGGTTCTCTGGTTATTGTGACCCGTGTTTCCCACGTTATTGTGACCCGGGTTTCTCTGGTTATTGTGACCCGGGTTTCTCTGGTTATTGTGACCCGGGTTTCTCTGGATGTTGTGACCCGGGTTTCTCTGGTTATTGTGACCCGGGTTTCTCTGGTTATTGTGACCCGGGTTTCTCTGGATGTTGTGACCCGGGTTTCTCTGGATATTGTGACCCGGATTTCTCGGATACTGTGACCCGGGCTTCTTTGGATATTGTGACCCGGGTTTCTCCGGATACTGTGACCCGGGCTTCTTTGGATATTGTGACCCGGGTTTCTCCGGATATTGTGTCTTCTGACGCTTTATCCCGGGAGCCTCGGTTGCTTTATCCCGGGAGTCTCGGTTGCTTTATCCCGGGAGTCTCGGTTACTTTATCCCGGGAGCATCGGTTGCCTTATCCCGGGAGCCTCGGTTGCTTTATCTCGGGAGCCTCGGTTGCTTTATCCCGGGAGCTTCGGTTGCCTTATCCCGGGAGCCTCGGTTGCTTTATCTCGGGAGTCTCGGTTGCTTTATCCCGGGAGCTTCGGTTGCTTTATCCCGGGAGCTTCGGTTGCTTTATCCCGGGAGCTTCGGTTGCTTTATCCCGGGAGCCTCGGTTGCTTTATCCCGGGAGCCTCGGTTGCTTTATCTTGGGGAGCATCGGTTGCTTTATCTTGGGGAGCTTCGGTTGCTTTATCTTGGGGAGCTTCGGTTGCTTTACCTTGGGAGCCCGGGACGATTGTCAGGGGGACTCGTCAGTCTTCGTGGAGGAGTGTCGTATGGATCAACTTGCTTCTCAATACATGCAGCGGTTTGTTAGTTTTTAGACATAACTTTTTGTGGTTTTTATAATTTTGTGATAAATATTATCTCTGTTTTTATTAAAATTTATGTATGAAACTTTAGACATATTTTTATTTTATTTCTTTTTTGAATAAAATCAATACCTAAAATCAATACCTCAATCAATACCATTTGGAGCAATTCCAGAATTGTTTTTATTAAATATTTAGTTTTACAATGACAAGTATTGTTCAATCATCACAACCTCTAGCTGAAATAAAGAAAATAAAAACGTTTGATTTGGCAACTTTTGGAGCTACAAATTTAATTGATGGCCAAAATACAAAAGCTGATGATGAAGTTTATGATACTGCTCAACTCTCTGAAAAAGATGATCTAGTTGCTATTGGTTCAAATACAGAAAATTTGTTAATATTAAATTTGAAGAATGGCCAGAGAAATTATGCAAAAGGTTTTCTTTTCTTGTGAGTTCAGAAATTAAAAATGAATCTGTTAAAGGTCATTCCCAAAGCATTCTTTGTGTTGATTCACCCATTTGGAGCAATTCTTTGTTAGCTTCTGGTTCAAAAGACAATTCAATTATTTTTTGGAATATTCAAAAAAATGAAAAACAATCAAATTTAATGGAAGTAGATGATGAAGAAAGTGAGGAAGAGGAAGAAGAGGATTTAAAAAATAATATTTTGGTCAAGCAAATGGCTATAGCTTCTGGACATACACATTCAGTTTCAAGGTTGTTCTTTATGTTGGGATGGGTATTTTGAGATCTCGCCTATAGTTAAATAGTAAACTTTTCACTTTCATCATAACATGGAATTCGAGCTGCACCCTTTTCTTGAACTGTTCCTCCTAAAATATCCTCTAGGCTACAGGAATCTGGGCCATTGAACATTTCATTTTTTGGATCGGAACTTCACTATTACTCCTTTATCTCCAAAGAATTTGCTTTCAAATTAATCTTTAATTTTTTAGTATTGCATTTTCTCATTCAAACAAACTACCATTCCTCGTCAGTGTTTCTCATGATACTACACTAAAATTGTGGCCTCTAGTTGATTTAATGGTTAAACAAGAAAATTTAGAAGAAAATAAATTGTAAGAATTATTGCAAAAATATTTTTAAAAAACTAATTTTTAAAGACTTAAACTTTCTGCTTCAACAACAGTTGTTGCCCACGCAAAAGATATAAATAGTGTTGATGTTAGTCAAAATGATAAACTTTGTGTTACTGCTTCAATGGACAAAACAGCAAAATTGTGGCATATAAATCCAAAAACTATGGAATTGGCAAATGCTGGCGTATTAAGTGGACATAAACGAGGAGTTTGGTGTGCAAGATTTTCGAAGAATTTGCAGGTTTATTTTTCTTTTGGTTCAAACTTTAATTCTTTTATGTTTTTCAAGTTAGTAGCAACATGTAGCGGTGATTGTACAATCAAAATATTTTCATTATTAGACAAAAGTTGTGTTAAAACTCTTGAAGGGCATCAATTTGCGGTCCTCTCAATTCTTTTTATTGAAAATTCTTTAAAATTAATTTCTGTTGATGGAGGAGGAATTTTAAGATTATGGAATGTTAAAAAAGGAATTTGTGAAGGTGTGGAAGAAGGACATGATGAAAAGATTTGGTCTTTGAGAGGATTACCTAATGATATTAATTTACAAAATGAGGTTAATTTTTAATTAAATTTCTTTACTGTTTTTGCCATTTAAAAATTATTTCCCCCGAGAGGGGGCGAACCCATGACCCCCTTTTCACATGCCTTCTTGATAGAAATTTTTTAAAGTTTATTAGAATCAAATTACTTTATGATATTTAGTTTGCCGTAGTGTTCGGCAAGCTATTTCTTTAAGGATTTCTTTGAAAAAAATTTTTCGTTCATTTCAAAATGTCAAAGATTGCCTGAAATTTCAATCGATTGAAATTTTTTAAAATTGCTTGGATTCTAAAAATTTTATGATTTTTGAACGGCCGAAGTGTTCGGCCGACTAATTCAATAAGAATCTTCTAGAATTTCAAAGAAAAATTTTTTGCGTTTTTATGTCATCCCCGAGCGGGGTCGAACCCATGACCCCCATTTTTTATATTTTTATTTTAAAATAATTTTAATTTTTTTTTTTATTTAGAAAAGTGAAAACAATGAAGAAGAAGATAGTTTAAACAAATTATCAACTTCCTATTGGATTACTGGTGCTGCTGAGGGTTTAATTACTATTTGGAGAGATAATACAAAAATTATGAAGGCTTTAACACAAAAAGCAGAAACTAAGAAAATAACTGATCAACAAACACTTTCTAATTTATTACAACAAAATCATCTCTTTGAGGCATTACTTTATACATTGGATTTGGATTTGCCTTTCCAGTTAGTTTTTTGAGATATTTTAAAAACTTCTGACCTTCTTGAGTTTTACTATTTTTCGGTTTTTGACCATTTTTAAATTTATCAAGTTTTCGAGATTTCTATTTTTCCTATTTTCAGGTGTCTAAAAATATTGCAGCGACTTTCCTCTGATATAGCAATAACAAAAGAAAATGATCAACAATCAATAAATCAACTTCAAAAATTAATTACTATAATTAAAAAATTGACAAAAATCCAGTTGTCTACATTACTTGGATATTCTACACAATGGAATACAAATAGCAGAACATATTCGGTTTATTAAAATTTAAAGATTTTTTAACTTATTCTTTTTTAGACTGCCCAATTAGTTTTGAATTGTGTTTTGAGAGCTGTACCACCAGAAGAATTACTTGAATTACCAAATATTGAAAGTATTGTTCAACGATTTTTACCTTATTCATTAAGGTTTCTATTTTGTTTAAATAATTTTTAAAAATTTAAATTTATTAGACATCAAGAACGAATAAAAAATTTTCGCAGGAATGCTGCTCATATTGATTATTTGTTTTCCTCTATGCGTTTGAGTGAAATTTGATGTTGGGTTATAAGGTTTATGTTTAAAGTTTATTTTATGTTGTTCGTTGGTTAAGTGCATATGTTCTGGTTTATTGTGTGATATTATTTATATAACAATTCTGGTTCGAATCCATTTGGTCTAAAACAATTTTCCCTGGTTTAAAATAATTTTTATTTTGTTGCTTATGCACTTGCAGGTTTATTTTTATTGTTTTCCATGTTGTTATATTCTATATAAATTTTATTGTTATTTCATTTTTATTTCGAAGCATTTTTATGTGCAATTTTTTATCTATTAATTTACTTCAACTTTTTAATTTTTTCAAAAAATTTTCTTTTGAAAATGGCTTCAAAAAAGGATTTTAAAGAAAAGAAGAATGTTGATGATCAAGCTATGGATGAAATGCCTCCTCTTGAAGATATTGATGATGAATTGATTGAAGAGCCACAAATTAAAGAAGACGAAGATAATATTGATGATAATGATGGATTTATTATGGCTAAAAAGGTTTTATTTTTGAATTTTTTGAAATTATTTTCTTCATTTTAGCAAATCAAAAAACGCAAGCTTCCCAAACTTTCGACTGATGCTGAACAACCTGATGCTAAAAAAGGAAAGGATATGGTCAACTGGGAACTGAGAAAAGTTCCAGTACCTCCACATCGTTATACTCCATTAAAGAAGAATTGGGCAAAGCTTGTTACTCCAATTATTAATGAATTAAAAATGCAAATTCGGTTAGTTTTAAATATTTTACCCCTTCACTAGCCAATTTTTTATTTTTTAAGTTACAACTTGCGAACTCGAAATGTTGAAATTCGTTGTCCAAATGCTGATGGGAACAGGACTCATTTACAAAAAGCTGCTGATTTTGTGCAAGCATTCTTGTTGGGATTTACTATTGAAGATGCAATTGCTTTAATTCGCTTTGATCATATGTTTATGGAAAGCTTTGAAATTAATGACGGTTTTTTAAAATTTATTTTTACTTTTTATTATTTTTTTGTTCTTCAGTCAAAACTCTTCGTGGTGACCATCTCAGCCGAGCAATTGGCCGAATTGCTGGAAAGGATGGCCGTGTTAAAACAACAATTGAAAGTGTTACCCAAACACGTATTGTCTTGGCAGATGATAAAATACATTTACTTGGAGCTTTTAACAATTTACGAATTGCGAGACATACAATATGTTCTTTAATCTTGGGTATATTTTATTTTTTTAAACTTTATTTTATCATTTTTGATCAAATAAAATCAATATTTAATTAAACAAAAATAAATTTCCTCGAACGGGTTCGAACCCGCGACTTCCATTTTTTGCTTATTTTTCTCATTTAAACATTTTTAAAATTTATTTTTGCTAATTTTTGAGATTTATAATTATTTACATTCAATATATGTAAAATAAAAATAAATTTCCTCGAACGGTCTCGAACCCGCGCCACCATTTCTTCTTTTTTCTTTAAGATACCACTTAACTAAGTTTTTCAAAATTTTAAAATTAACACTTAATTTTTTTTTTTAATTTTTAGGCACTCCAATAAACAAAATACATGGAAATCTGAGAAGTTTGGCGAGTAGATTGGCTGAACAACTTTAAATATGTTAATAAATAAACTTGTTTTTAAATTTTGTTGAGTAAAGGTTTTTTTTTAATTTTATTTTTTAAATTTATTTAAGTTCCAACAAACAAAAATTTAAGAACTATAAAAATATTTAATACACAATTAAATAAAATATATGTATAAATTCTAAAATACATATACAGGCCAATAATTAAATTAAAAATAATTTGCGTATTTTTTGTGAAGGAAAAATATAACTTTTAATTATTCTAAAAATAAGAAAAATGGTCTAAAAAATAACCGGATATTAATTAAAAAGGAAAAGGATAAGAGAGAGATCTAAACAATATTTTTTAGTAAATAAAGAAGATTAAAATAAAATAATTAATTATTTTTAGGTCTGATTAAATAAAAATAATAAACTAATTAATTAAATTATATTTCCATTACCAGTAAATATTAAAAATTGAAAGAAAAAAATATTTTAAAAATAATAAAAATATATATTTATTTTTTAGATTTAAGGAATGATTCTTTAAAAATTTCTTTTAAAAATGGCCACAAAAAATATTTTCTTTTCATTGTTGGACTTGATTAAATAATGAAAGTAATGAATTTATATAAAAAGATGAAGAAGTATTTGATGTTGTGGAAGAAGAAGTTAATTCTTGAGAAGGTTGATTAGCAAGAATTAATGGATTTATTAAATTACTGGTGGTTGGGGTGTTGATGGCATTTAATGTTTGTGTTAATGGTGGTGTAGAAAATAGCACTGGAGTTCTGAAAAAATGAAAATGAGATTTTTCCTTAAGGTTTGAGATTATTTTTTAAATATTTTTTAAAATTCCTGGACATTTATTAACTTTGACGTTTTGAATTTTGGACATTTTTAAATTAAAATTTTTTTTTTAATTTTTAAAATTTTCCCCAAACCTTTCACTTAATTGTTGTATTCCTTCTGAAGCAGTAGCCCTCTTCCTGTCATCATTCTCCTCTTCAGTTTCCATAGAGTTTGAATTATCAGCATTTAAAGAAGTTGAAAGTCTCATAAAATTAAATGTTTGTAAAGCATTTTGTAATTGTTGTGGAGAAAGTTGTGCTAATAAAGATGTTGGTAATGAAGATAATAATTCAAAAATTGAATTTTGAGGAGAAGAAGACGAAGGAAGAGTTTGGGGAAGAATTGGAAGATTTGTAGAATTTATTGAATTTAATAATAAATTATGTTGTTGTTTTTGTTGTGTTGAATTATTAACTAAAGTAGCTATTTGTAAAGGTGCTAATTGTTGTAAAGGGACA
The DNA here is from genome assembly GCA_000172435.1 of Meloidogyne hapla. Taxonomy (NCBI): domain Eukaryota; kingdom Metazoa; phylum Nematoda; class Chromadorea; order Rhabditida; family Meloidogynidae; genus Meloidogyne; species Meloidogyne hapla. The sequence continues at coordinate 35,705 of ABLG01000132.1, read as the reverse complement.
GGTTGTGAAGCTATAAAAGTAAATTGTTGAGGAGTTGATTGTTGATTATTTTGTTGATTATTTTGTGATGCTTGTGAAGCTAAATAAGCTGAAATTAAATTATTTGTTGGTTGGGGAGGAGGGGGAATATTTCTAATAAATTGTTGATTTTGTTGTTGTTGACGAGGAGAATTCGAAAATAAATTTAAAGAAGAATTTTGTTGTCTCTGAAAAATTTGTTGTGAAGTTGAAGACCCAAAATTTTGATTTTCTGTTCTTTTTTCATTTAAATTTGTTGTCCATTGTTTTCTCGGTTTGTATTGTTGTCTTGGCTTTTTTTGTTGTTTTAAAATTATTTTATTATTTATTTCTTTTCCAACAATTAATGGACTTTCCGAATTGTAGTTATTTAATATTTCACAAAATTCCCCATTATCGTCGTCAATGCTGTCACTTCCTCCTTCACGGGCCTTCTTTTGTCGTCGTCTTAATTTAATTTGGGCAGCCATTAGACGACGTCTAGAAAATTAATAAAAAATTTCTCGATAAAAGTTTCAAATCCCCTAATTTTGAAATCCCCTAAAAATCCAAAAATCAAAATATTAAAAATTTACTAACCTTTCCTCCACTAAACCACACTTTTCACATTCACAAATTCGGAAAGGACAGACTGCCTGAAATTTAAAAATTAAAATTAAAAATTTCCCTTTAATTAACCTTTTTATGTCCTCTCAAAGCACTTTCTTTTCCATGTGCTGTACATCTTGCACACATTGGATTTCTTGCCTTTGGCCCCAAATTAAGTGTTCCCATCAAACCTTTTAATTTTCCTTCTCCAGGTTTTCGAGTATTTAAAGCATTGTTTAAGCGTCGTCGCTTCTCTACCATTTGACATTCTACACATTGACAATCTCTGTAGCGACAAAAAGGTTTGTGGCCTTTGCGTGGATGTTCCTGAAATTTTTTTGGATTATTTTGAGATTTTTAAAAATATTTTGAACTTTTTATCAGCCTCGCGAATTTATGGGCTATTTGCGAATATATGGGTAGTAAGGCCTGTTAAGGAGCTTAATGATAAATAGAGAAACATAAACAGAATAAATAGTGTGTTATTTTTAGAGTTTTCCGGAAAAAGATAAAAGAATTTGAACATTTGTTTAAAGCCGTTTTGGTGCCATAATTTTATTGTTTACTAATTGGTTACTGTTATTAAATAAAATAATTTTGTGTTTCTTTTTTTAATTTTAATGTGTTTCTTTTGTGTTTTCGTGTGTTTTAGGTAAATTTTATTGAATTCTGGATGTGTTTCTAATATATATATCAGAAATCAGCTTTTTAAAATTTCCATTTTTAAGGCCAATAAAATTAAAAAAAGAGGCCTTAGATATTTATTTTAATTAAGTTTTCACCTCTTTATGGTTCAAACATCTCTGGCAAAAATATTTTTTATCTTTCGGGTCATCAAAATCAGCACAACTACTTCCTCCCGAACTTAAAGCTGTTGTAGTAGACTCTGACAGAACATTTTCGAATTGTTTATTATTAAATAAAGGTGCTGGAGTAAATGACAAAATATCAATTAAATTATTTTTATTTTTTTCTTCTTCATCATCTTCTTCTAGATGTGAAGATAATGATGTTGGTATTGTATAAATATTATTATTATTTTTTGTTGCCGTTGTGGTTGGTTGTGGTGATGAAAATGCTGAAGAGGTTGGTGAATCTGAAATTTTTTTTTAAATTTTTTTTAATTTTCTTGGCATTTTGTTATTTTTTAGAAATTAATGTTTCATGAAATATCTTCTTTAAAAATAAAAGATTCTTCTCCTTAAATTAAAAAACCAAAAAAATTCCCCAATTTTTTAACTAAAATAAAATTTATTTGATTGGTTTTGTTGCCGCCCATTAAAAAATGAAATAAAAGAAAAGAGGCGAGATTGGCTTTAAAGGGTTACGATAATGAGAAGAAAGAGAATAAATTTAATTCTCGAGAGAATATTATGCAGGTGTTGCTATAAAATAAAAAAAAAGTAAAAGAGCTGATTGGGTTAAGATGTAATAAATGACAGTAATCTGACTGAAGTTTTTGTGCCATAACTTTTTTATAAATTAAGATACAAAAATAAACTAAACGTCTAAAAATAGAGCAAAATGAGAGCTATATCATGCTTTAAAAAGTAAATTTTTATCTTTTAAATACAAAAAGATATGAATTTTTAAACCAATTATTTTGGTATTTTTGTCAGTTTTTTAATTTTAACTTTGCTTAATTAAAAGTTAGAGAAATGATTTATATATCATTTTGTAGCCCTGAATCTCCTCTATCTTAGAGGAAAGAATCAAATTTTTATCTTTTTCCAAAGAAAAGTTATGAGCCTTGAACTAAACCCATGTCAGCATCAAAATTTTAAAAATTCCCTTGTGGTTAAGTTGGTAAATCCTTCGATTTTCCTTAGAATCCTCCCAAAAGTTAAAAGTTCGAATCCACTTGAGGTAGAATATTTTTAAAATTATTATTTTTTAATTTAAAAATCTAATTTGATTAGAAATGAATGAAACAAAAATATAAAATAAGAAAAATGAAGTAAAGAACCAGCGGAGAGTAAAATAAAAAATAAAAAAAGGCGGGCAGACTGAAAGAGTGCAACAAAACAATTTTGCTACTTCCGCGATGAATTTTTTTGCCGACTAAAAGTACATCTGTCTTTTCCCCTTTTTTATTGTTTCGTTAAATTTTTTTATTTTGTGTTGCAAAACTTTTTTGAGGTTCTACTGTCAGAAAAGAATTACCTTCAACTGTCTCCATCATTTTCCTCTGTTTCTCTGCCGCCTCTTCTCTTTCCTTACTATTTTCTTCGTTTTCCACTAAATTACTTTCTGTACTATCCATCCTTGGGGGAATAAATTCAGCAACAATATACGGTGAATTAGATTCTTTTGTGGTTGTTGTTGCGCTTTTTCTCATGTCTTTTTTATTGTGTAACAAAGAATTACCCAATGGAGGTATCCATTGATGACAATGCTGGGGAAGATGGTTATTATTGTGGTGATGGAGCAATAAATGTTGTTGATCGATCATTGTTTTGATTAGATTTATTTGTTTATGGCCTAAAAATTGATTAAAAATTTAAGTTTATCTTGCTTATTTTGGTCTCGCGAATATATGGCCAGTTAAGGAGCTTAATGATAAATAGAGAAACATAAACGGAAGAAATAGTGTGTTATTTTGAATTTTTCCGGAAAAAGATAGTAGAATTGAATATTTAATTAAAGCCGTTTTAGTGCCAAAATTTTATTGTTTATTAATTTGTTACTGTAATTAAATAATTTATTTTTGTGTGTTTCTTTTTTTAATTTTAATGTGTTTCTGTTGTGTTTTCGTGTGTTTTAAGTTAATTTTAATTAATTCTGGATGTGTTTCTGATATATATTTGCAATCAGTTTTTTAAAAGTTGCATTCTTATGGCAATTAAAATTAGAAAAAAGAGCCCAAGGTATTTTGAGGCTAAATAAAGAAAAGTAAATTATGCTTTTAACCTGTAATTTTATAAAAATTATTTTATTTAAATAAAATAATAAAGAATAAGTATGAAAAGACAATGGCCAAGTTTTCTACAAGCTTATATATTTATTTAAAAAAAATAAAAATGGGCGTGTCATGTCAGGTGACTTAACTTTCTTTTTTCATTTTTTAAAGACCACCCGCATTTTTATATATTTCAAACGAGAACCTAAAATGGATTATAGCGTTAAAAAAGTAGAAAAAAATGAGAAATAAAATTTTCTCTTTTTTTTCTTGAAGCAGGAGAGGGAACAGAAAAATGTCCAAAAATGGGTTGCAAAAATAAATAAAAAATTGGCAAAAGATTAAATAATAGTAGAAAATGAAAGAAAAAAATATATTAAATTATTTTTATTTTAAAAAGTAAAAGAAAGAATTTATTTTTTAATTTTAAATGATAAGAGAAAGTAAATTATTGGAGAGAAAAGTTTTAGCCTCGCGAATATATGGCCTCGCGAATATATATATATATATATAAAATAAAAAATTCTGTTAAGGAGCTTAATGATAAATAGAGAAACATAAACAGAAGAAATAGTATGTTATTTTTAGAGGTTTTTCCGGAAAAAGATAGAAGAATTGAACATTTAATTAAAGCCGTTTTAGTGCCAAAAATTTATTGTTTATTAATTGATTACTGTTATTAAATAAAATAATTTTGTGTTTCTTTTTTTAATTTTAATGTGTTTCGTTGTGTTTTCGTGTGTTTTAGGTCAATTTTAATTAATTCTGGATGTGTTTCTGATATAATATCCATTTTAAAGGCAGATAAATTTAAAAAAAGAGGACCTATGATTAAATTTAAATAATAAAAAAATAAATTTAAAATAAAAATGAAAGCTTTAAAAAATATATTAAAAGAATGACCAATTTTCCTTCATTTTTGCCATTTCTTAATTAAAGAAAAAAAAATAAAAAATAAAATTTACATTTTTATTTAGGCCACGCCCCTTTTCCCCCATCCTTTAACACACCCCATATTTTGTCTAGTGCCTTTAAAGTCAACATAAAAATATTTTCCTTCCCTCTCGTTGTGTGTGTTCGTTGGCCTTTAAAAAAAAACCATTCCTGCCAGCCAGTCATTTTTTGTTGCCTATTTTTTCTCAGCCACATTATTTTATAATAGGCCACCCGCATTGGTAAATGGATAGGCAAAATGAAAAAAAAAATAAATAAAAGAGGTGTGTGCCGTAGAGAGAATGTGTGGCAATGTTCATTGATGTTTTGTTTGACATTTTTTTGAATTTTTTTATTCTTCATTTTTTATTCTTCATTTTTTATTTTTGGTTGTCAAGGGTGGGGATACTGTATTTTTACCTTTTGTATTTTTATTGTAAAAAACATCTGGCTATGGAAAGCAAATATTTTTTTTAATTTTTTTAAAAATAAAAAAAGGTGTGTCACGAAAGATAAACGAAAAATGAAACCAAAAAGAAACTAAAAAAATATATTTTTTAAATTCAAAGTCTTCGGTTTCTTTTTATTTGTCCCAAGTGGAGAGAGAAAATGTGGGACAACAAAAAATAATCTGGGTGGTCTTTTTAAAAAAAGGTTTTTTGTTTAAAAAAGATGAGAGGTTATCTGTTTGTAATAAATTATTTAAAAAATAAAAAAATGTCCGTCTGTCAGTAAAAGAATTTTTTAATTGGACAATGAAACATTTTATTTAGTGGAGAGAAAAGTTTCAGTCTCGCGAATATATGGGCTGTTTGCGTATATATGGGTTGTAAGTCTGTTAAGGAGCTTAATGATAAATAGAGAAACATAAACGGAAGAAATAGTATGTTATTTTTAGAAGTTTTTCCGGAAAAAGATAGAAGAATTGAACATTTAATTAAAGCCGTTTTAGTGCCATAATTTTATTGTTTACTAATTGGTTACTGTTATTAAATAAAATAATTTTGTGTTTCTTTTTTTAATTTTAATGTGTTTCTTTTGTGTTTTCGTGTGTTTTAGGTAAATTTTAATTAATTCTGGATGTCTTTCTAATATATATTCGCAATCAGTTTTTTAAAATTTCCATTTTAAAGGTTTTTAAAATTAAAAAAAAAGTTCTAAGGCTAAATAAAGAAAAGTAAAAAGACGAAAGAGCAAATAAAGAAACGCTGTCAGAGTCATTTGCATTTGCACATATATACATTTAATACCAGCCGTTTTTTTTGTTTCCTTCTACACAAAGTAGATAGAGAAAGGACCACACAAGTTGTGTGACAAAAACAGCTGCGCCGTTTTCTCTTCATTGCTCTACCGGAGCGAAAAAAGTAGAAAGGATAAGGAAAATAGAGAGAAAATGGGGTGAATAGAGGCTTTACTCAATAAAAAAAGGGCTTATTAGAGTCCTATTTTACTTATTTTTAATTTTAAAGTTTGAGACTCAAATGACCCCCTTATCTCTCATTCACTTTCTCTCCCTTCCAACCATTACTAAAAAATCTATGGCCATAAAACCAACGTGTGTGGCCTTCCATTTGATAAAAAAATAACTAGAATAAATAAATTTTCTAACGTTTTCTCGAACAGGCAACATAAAATATAGAGAAAGACAAAAAAATCCCTGTGAGTGGCCTTAAAAAATAAAAAATAGTCAAGTACTAAAAGACCGATGATGAGAACGAATGTGCAAAAATATAATTTTTTACAATCTTTTTTTATTTTTTACTTGGCGGGAAAGAAACTAAAGATTATTTTTATATTTTTTTTTAAAAGAAAGGGAACAGCCAATAAATGAAGAGAAATGTAAAAAATTAAAAAAAAATTTTTTTAGAGTTTTTTTATTTCCAATTTGGGAATAAAATGAAAGAAAAGATAGAGGGGATAATATAAAAAATAAAAATAATAAATTAAATATTTTTTAAAATAAATTTAGAACGATTTTTGGGGGAATTTTGGGGGATTTTTGAAGGTTTTTAGTGATTTTGAAGATTTAAAAAGGAATTTTAAACAATTAGGCTATTCAAACAATTCAAAAAATTAAATTTTAACAATATCTAGCTTAATTTAAATTTAATTTAACAAAAAATAGGTTTTTAAAATTATTTTACCCCGAAGGGGTTCGAACTTTTGACCCTTTGAAGAAAATATCACTTAAAGGCAAAGCACTTAACCATTATACCATAAATGACAATTAATACTGATTTAAGGGAAAAGGTGTGTTGATTTAAAATCACATATCTTATCAATAGATGGGCCTAGAATCTTGACTTTATTGTTATAATATAGAGGAGATCGCGGGCTACAAGATGAGCATAAAAGCAGATTTATAGCTTAAAAATAAACCAAGTTATGGGGAAAAAACTGGGAAGAGATTGGCAAAAAACACGAAAAAGCTGCATTTAAAGCACTACATCTCTTTGGATTTTAAAGATAAAAACCTTATCTATAGCTTATTTGATAGCCCACATCTTCCCCTACATAATGATACATTAATCAAATTTATATCACTATTTAACAAAAAGTTATGGGCCAAAAACTAAAAAAATTGGGCATGAATCATGAACAGGCTACATTTAAAGCTCTGTATCTTTTTGAATATTAGATATAAAAATCTTATCTATAGCTTATTTGATAGCCAACATCCACAACTACATAATGGTATAATAATTAAATCTATAGCACTATTCATCAAAAAGTTATGGAGAAAAAACAGGAATTGGCAAAAATCACTAACAAGCTACATTCAAAATTCTATATCTACTTGGATTTTAAAGATAAAAATTTTATTTTTAGCTTATTTTATAGCTCACATCCTCCTCTATCTTTTGATATATAAAGATGTTTGATTAACTTAAAGAATTATGAAAAAAAAAATTAAAAAAAAGGCTTGTTCACAATAACCCCCTTGTTCACAATAACCCCCACCCATTAAAAAATAAAAAAAAACTGATTTAAAGATAAAGAAAAGGAAAGATATTTTTTATTTTAGTTTTTTGGGTCGTTCAGATCCTTTTTATTGTTAAAAAACAATTTAATAAAAAATAAAATTGGGGCACACGACTTGTTGCGCGCGGAACGCTAAAAAATGAAAATAAAGAGAAAGGAAATAAAATATTTAATAAAAACTAGCTGCCGAATAATTTAAAAATATATAAAAAATATAAAAATAATTGTTATTTAATTTTAGGGCAATTAAATATTTTTTAGGGACAAAATAAAAGTATAAAATGAAACCAATCTGTCAGCAAAAAAATAAAAGGAGAAGAAAAAGTGTTGCGAAAAAAATATATGAAGGTGTAGAAATAAATAAATATATTTTTAGTCTAATAAGAGTTTAAAAAAACCAACTGTTTTAAAAGAAACCTTTCCTTTTGGCTGTCAATAATAATAACACTTGTTGTTATTAATAGATTTTTGCTTCCAATATTTAAAAGTATAATAAATAATTGGGCATTTTGAACTTTCGACATTTTGAAAAATATTTTTCTTCTTGACATTTTGAAGTTTGGGTGTTTTGAAAAAATATTAGGGACGTTTTAATCATTTTTTAAACATTTTTATCTTATTTTCAACTCCAGACTCTAATGACCCTTTAATGTATCTTTTCTTTCTCTTCCACTTCTTCATTGCTGACAGCCGTTCCGCCAGTCGTTGTTGTTGCCTTTATTTAATCTTTTTTTAGGATCGTTGTGACTGTCGGAGAAGGGGAGGACCACCAACAGTGGACGACCGCCCACCCAGAGAGAAAGGAAAAAAATAAAAAATGAAGACAGCCGGACATTTGTGTATTAAAAAAGGACCACCCAGTTCGCAACAAACAGACTTTATTTTTTTTTATAAAATGTCTCTTTCGTTGTTTTGTTGCCTCTCTCCGTGCTGGGCGATGCCGACTGGGAGAAAGAGGTGATAATGAAAAATTGAGGAGAAGAAAATAATAAAAAAATTAAAAAATAGGGTAAATAAGTAAAAAATAAGGGAAAATTATATTAAAATATAAGGAGAAAAATAAAAGTTTTAAAATAAAGTTGGAAATATAAAACTTGGAATATATTAAACTTGAATATAACAATTGAAATATATAAAACTTATTAAACTTTAATATATTAAACCTTGTTTTACTTAAAACTTGGAAACTGATTAATAAAACTTGAATATTTAAAACTTGAAGCAAGTTTATTTTTAAGGGTACATTAGAGTATCATTTTTTTAAATAATGAAACTTAATTAAATTAAAAGATAACAATCCCCATAAACATTTTTAATTTATTACTACCAAAACCTTCTTACATTAAATATTTAGAGTGTCATTTGCACTTTACTCGATCTTTGCTTCAAATAAAAACGTTCCATCTTCTTTTTCTGATTTTTTGATTTTTCCCCTTTTTGTCCTTCTCATTTGTATATAAAAATAAATATATATAATAAATTACCACCCCTAAATTAACAAAATAAATTGCTAATTCTCTTTTTTGTCACATTGCAGAAAAAAAAGATACATTACTTATTGCAAATAAACAGAAAATGTGAAAAAGACCAAAAAACGATTAAATAATGAGGAAGTTGCAAACTGATAAGAGAGAAAAAACTAAAGTTTTAAATTTAAAAAACTTGTTACTGCATAATTGAAACTTATTAAATTAAAATTCCGCCTGTTTTGAAGAAGCAGGCGTTAAAACTTTTTAATAAAAAGTATTTTCAGAAATACAAAAATTTTTGTAATATTAAAAAGTGAAGCAAATGAAAGAAAGAACGTGGATAAAAAAGAAAAGTTTAAACAATATTAACTAAAATTTTATAGAAAAAATATAAAAAAGGTAAAGAATTAATATTTTCAATGATAATAAAAAAAAGTGTAAGGGAAAACAGATAAAAAAAAAGTACAGGTTAATAAACACAACTATTGTAAAATGTAAAATACAACTAAAATACAACCTAAAATGTATTTTTTAACTAATTACAATACTTAAAACACATTATTGTATTTCAAGTTTTAAGTTTAAAGAAAAAGTAAAATACAACTTTTGTATTTTTAAATAAATCCGCCTGCTTCAAGAAAAGTAAAATACAACTTTTGTATTTTTAAATAAATCCGCCTGCTTCAAGAAAAGTAAAATACAACTTTTGTATTTTTAAATAAATCCGCCTGCTTCAAGAAAAGTAAAATACAACTTTTGTATTTTTTTAAATTCAGCCTGCTGCAAAAAAAAATAAAACTTAACTAAAAACTAAATAAAAAGGTAAGGGTAACAATGCTTTTTAAATTTTATAAAAATATATTTAAAGTTAGGTAAACAATTTTCAACGATAAAAAGCCTAATAAAAACTGTTAGGTGGAGAAACAACGGAATTTTTGCACATAAAAAAGTAAAACGAAAAGTGCAAATTTTTTGGTAAAAAAAAAAAAAGAAAGCGCAACTTTTGCTCTTTTTTTCTCTCTAATTTTGTTTAATATATTCTCATTTTTACAATAAAAAAATATTTTTTTATTGTAAAAAATTTTCTCTCTTTCTCGTATCACAAACGACCTTTAACTAATAAAAAATATTTTTACTTGAACGGGTAAAAAAAAAGAAAATAATTGTTGCTGATAATCGATTTAGTTTCTACATTTTTTAAAAGAAAAATCAGAAAAAATCAAGAGAAAAATCAAGAAAAATTTTTAAATAAAATTTAAAATTAACAAGGACCTTCTTAGAATTTATTAAACCTAAAAAGATTTTAAAAATGCCACACACAGACTTAATAAAATTCTTAGCCATTTTTAACAAAAAATGCCAACTTCTAAATAATTATTAAAATTTTATATTTAAATTTTTTTAACAAGTTATGATAAAAAAATAAATTTAAAGAAATAGCTGTTTGGTTAACACGCAAATTTATTATTATTTAACTCATTTGCGCGTAAACTTTTTGTTAATATTCAAAGAATAATTTATGAATTTTTAATAAAATACAGTAATATTATTAGCTAAAAAAATTTAAAAAAATTGGGTTAATTCTCATTAATTATTACCTTTTTAGTTTTACAAACCTCTAGGCAACAACAAAAATAAAACAAAAAATTATTATTTTAATATATACCTTTAGATGTACTCTCTCTACTGCTTGGGCTAATTCCAAGAATTAAAAAATGGCACAAAGCAGAGGTTTTTTACTCAATTTTTTGAGCGCAAAACGGAGAAAAGGGAGAATTGTAAAAATATATTCAATGGTTGGCTTGGCAAACTATGAGAATTAAAAAAATGTAAAATTTATAGTTGAATTAATGAGCCCCCGAGGGCTCCACACTGCTGGGTGGTCTTATATGAGAGGGCTAGTTTTTGTGTGGCAAAATAAAAAAAACTAAAAAAAATATCTGTTGAAGCAAGTAAAGAAATAAGGGGGGAATGCTTCTACAACAGAAACTTGTAAGATCGGATGATAGAAGTTTATTCAAATTAAAAAATATATATAATAAATTGAAAAATTATTCGAAAACATTGAAGCAAAAAATTTAAATTTTTAAAGCAAAACAGAAAAAAGATTTTGCTTCAATGTAAAAGGCTTAATGTAATTAATTAATTTTGGGCAAAGGGCAAACAACAACCGGTGTATATAATAATATTTAATAAGTTTAAGGATTAGAAAAATAAAAGAGAATTGTTTTTTGACTAAAATTAAAATTGTGTAGTTTTTTTAAATTGAACTAGATAAAAAGGAACGACCGGGAATGAAAACAACATTGTGAAGAAGGTAGGGAAAAATTAAAAAAGTTGAAAATTAAGAAAAATTGAGACATAATTAAAATATTAAGGGGATGAAAAGGCACAAAAAAAGTTAAAGAGCCGGGAAAAAATTACAAAAATTCAAAGGAACACACAAAATATATCCTAAAATCTTAATTTTGTTTTTAAACATAAAAAATAATTTTTGTATTCCTTCAATACAATTTTAAATTAGTTAATGGAAAAGGCACAAAAGATTGGGATTGGGGGACTTTTAATCTGCGTAGATAATATATAAAAATTAAAAAAAAATATATATAAACAAATTAGAATATATAAAAAAACTAGATTTTGTACAACAACTAAAAAAAGAATCTTATAAAAAAACTAGAGAATATAAGAAAGAAATTAATTGATAATGTTACATAGGGTGCATATCTCACCGGATAAAATACAGTTGAAGGGAAAAGTGAAAAAAGAGAGAATTAATTAATTAGAGATAAAAAGAAAAAATATATTGGACTGTTTTTCCGGAAAGTTTAATTACAAAAAGTATTTTACTGAAAATAAACTTTCCGGAAAGTTTTTATTAAACACTTTTGTAAAATACAGAAAAGTTTAAAATCCTTTTGTAAACAATCCGGAAAGTTAATTTAAATATTCCGGAAAAACTTAAAAGAAAAAACTTTTTATACCTCATACAATATTTACCAAAAGTCATTTCCATTTCTTGCCTCCAAAAGAAGTTGAAGGTCTTGAATAATAATCTACAACATTGTTAGAAGAAGCATTTCTGTTTGATGTTGTATTGAAACCAAAACTGTTTGAACTTGTAGATGTTGAATTGTTTGAAGCATTTGAAATATTTCTGTTGTTTGTATTAAAACCTTGTTGTTGTTGTTCATAAATAGTAGAATCATTAACATTTCCAATTCTTCTTCTTATTTGATTTTCTATTTGTTGTTTTTGATTTTCTTCTTTTTTCTTATTATTATTTTCTTCATCTCCTCTTCTTTCCATTTGAATATATATTAATGAAGATGAAGTATTTGATGATTGTTTTTGTTGTTTTGAATCTTCTTCATTATTACGTATTGAAAGTGCAGAAAATGCTTTATTATTATTATTAGCATCAGACGGCATTGCTGCTTGTGTAATAATTGAAGAAGGACCACTTGTACTTATTGAAGTTGTTGATGTTGATGTTGGGTAATAAGGGGAAGAGTACTTTAAAAGAAAAGAATTACAAATTTTAAAAATTATTTAAAAAATATTAACTTGTTGTTGAAGGCGTTGTTGTTGCTGATAACGTTGTTGTTGTTGGAGAGAAGACATAGGAGAAGGAAAATTGCCAATTAAAGAATAAATATCTTCTACTCTAGCCAATTCTTCTAATATTGGCAAAAGATCCAAAAGCTCTGTATCATCTGGATCGTCAAACCAAGTACGGATTGGTAACTGAAAATCGAGGGAAATAAATAATAAATTAATTTTAAAAATTTACAGAATTATTGGGGTGGAAGGCATAACTTGCTGGTGAATTGTCAATAATAATAACTTTGCGTAGATCTCTGCCCAACTTTTCCAAATCCTTAAAAATAAAATTTTAATTTAAGAAAATAAAAAAAATAAAACAAACCTTAACATAATTACCCTCAAAAAAGACACAAGCTTCTCGAAAAAGACGAAAGCGAAATACTTGACGTCTGTCCAATAAATCAGCAACAGGATCGGCATACTAAAAAGAATTTTAAAAAAATTGTTATTAAAATTTAGAAAATCCTAAACCTTAGCCAATGATGCTGTGAAGAGAACACATTCAAAAAGAGCACCAACCCGTTCCAGGAAATGATCAGTATGTGGTCTTTTTAGAACATAGACTTGATGAACAACGTTGTCTATTTCAATAGGTATCACAAAATCTGCATTTTTGACAGGCTATAAAAATAAATTTAAAAACTAAAATATTTTTAGATTACTTACTTTAAAAGAAGAATGAACCAAAGTTTCATCCAAATCCAAAATTAAGCACTTTTTATTTCTATCTCGATGAATTGGACTAGACAGAAGCGGTGCTAATGGCCATTGTACCCGTGAAGTTAGTGGAGAGCAATTATTTTGTTTTTGCTGTTGTTGCTGGTCTTGAGATGATGACCAATTACTTGTTGAATGCTTTAAAAAAGTATTAATTAAAAAAATTTAAAAATAAAAAAAACCTTCAATTCATTTTGCTGTTTATCACTTCCAAGAAAGGGGCCATCAATAGCTATATTGCTTGCATTATTATTGTTGTTTGAGCAATTATTACTTGAAGCAATTATATTACTATTTCCATCAACTGTAATTTGTGTTGCCATTCTTTTTTGTTGTTGTTGTTGATGTCCTTTTCCAATAATAAAACTAAATCCATGTTTGGTTTTGCTAGTTTTTCCACTTTTTGGGTTAAGCCTTTGACGTAAATTCCCTTCCAATTGAGCTGATGTTTTGTTGACCATTGGTGATCCTGTCTTTGAAATTCCTCTAGAAGAATCATAAACATTGTTGTTGGTATTGACACAAGAGCGAGAGTCGTTTTCTAAAAAAATTAATTTTTTAAAATTCTTTTTATATATTTCCTTACTTTCATTCAAAGGATTTGGCCTTAAACAACAACATAAAGCATGCAAAAGTTTTGGCATTTGAGCTGTTGTTGTAGTTGTTGTTTGGCGACGTATTTGAGGTGTAGTCATTGAAGAGGATGCCGCCTGTCCTCCTCCTCCTCTTTTGTTGTTGTTGTTGCGAACGCCCACAGGCGGCACTTTTTGTGGCGCGTTGACGGTCACCGCCAGATTTTAATGAGAAGCTTAATTTTGTTAAATTTAAAAATATATATTAATTAATATATTGAAGTTAATAATAAATTATATTTTTTTTCTAAAAATAAGGGGCAATTTAACTATTAATTTAATTAAAAAATAGAATTTTTTAAAATAATAAAGACCAGTTTTGGGTTGTTTAATAAGAGAAGGAACGATTTTAAAAATTTTTTAGAACACGAGGAGGAAAACGGTAAAAAATTCCAATTAAATGCAAACAAAAATATTTTTTAATCGCGCATGTTTGTTTACTTAAAAAGTTTTAAATTGATATAAATTTTGTGGTGTTCACGGCCAAAAGATAAACATATTTTGGTGCTTTTTAAATTTTAAAATAATAATTAAAATTTAAAAATCGATTAAAGAATAAAAATGAATGGAAACCCTTCACGTTTTAATAATTAGAAAAATTTCATATTTCAAGTTTTTAAAAATAGAAACAAATTTTAAGAGCTCAAAAATCATGTTTATATAAAAGATTTAAAAAATTCACGTCTTAAGATATTTTAAGAACTTAAAAATGATCAATAAATAAATTTAAGAAAAGGTCTGGAAACAGTCAGTCATAAAATATTTTTTGAAGAAGCCATGAAACGAGCATTGTGGTTAAACGAGAAAAGAGAAAACGTTAAAGAATGAACATAACAAATCAATGGCCTAGCGGAAACAAACAAAAAGGTGGTTGGCAATAAAGAAAATGCGGACAAATTGCTACAAAATATAATGTTTGTATTGTGAAGCAGATAAGTTTCTTAAAATGTTTCTGAATATTAGGCTTCAAGTTTGAGCTTTCTAGTAAAGAAAATAAAGCTTCAATTTAGTATTTGTTTTAATTTGTTTTTCGGTTTTTGTTTCAAAAATATTAATTGCTTCAAGTTTAATGAAGCAAATTAAACAAACCAGAAACAAGCTTATCAAAAAAACAATTTCTATATTTTCTGCAAACATTTGTCCGCAATTTTTAAACACTTGTGGGTGGTTGGCTGTTAAGGGAGAAAGAAAAATGCATTTGCGTGTGTAATCATTATTGAGGAAAAAATAAAAGAACGCGCCAGCCGCCTTTCCATCTTTATTTTATATCGCATATCGCTCAACTATAAAATATAGCGTTTTGCACGCATTCTTTCCTTCGTTTCCTCTTTTTTCAGACAAACGGGGAGAGGAATTTACCACAAAAAATGTTTGCTAGAGGGCAAAAAGGAAGTACAAGAAAGTATAATAGTGACCAGAAACAAAAAAAAGTAGAAAAAAATATAAAAAAACGAGAAAAAAATAAAAAGAAAATTTAAGTTATTTAGGAAAAATTTACAAAGATTTTTTTAAAAAAATACAAAAAAGCAAGAAAATACCCAGGGTTTTGAAATCAGTAATGACAATTGCGAAACAACTTTCATTGCAGCCAGCTGCCAAAAATTGTGAAATCAAAACAAGGCTGTACAGACAAAGAATAAAGAGAGAAGGCAGGGAAAGAAAAAGATTTAAAGACTTTAGAGTCAGCCATTAAAAACATATTTTTTAAAGAAAAATAAAAGGTTGGGTTTTAAAAATATTGGATTTCGTAACAAAAAATATTCCGGAAAACACAATTCCGGAAAATAAAATAAAAATAAAATCACGCGGTAAGTCAGCACTGAATTTCTACTTATATTGTTGTAATTCGAGAGGGTTAGTAAAAAGAGAATTTTTATGGTTGGAAAATGAAATGAGAATGTACGGGGAAAAACCATCTCTATCCAATAAAAGTTACGCAACAATGTGAGATTATTTATTGAAAAATAAAGATGACAAAAGGGTGTGAAGAATAAAAAAAGATTAAAAATTAAACAATAGAAAAAAGAAAATACATGGAAATACAAAAAATTATTTTAAAGAAATAAAAATGTGTTTTCCGTTTAATCATTTAAATTCCGGAAAGTTTTTATTGTACAGCATCCGGAAAGTTTATTTAAATAAATTAATTCACTATATATCCGGAAAGTATTTTCTTTAGGAAAATAAAGTATTTTCCGGAAAACACACTTCTACTAAATAATAATAAAAGAATGAATAATTGACAGTTTTAATGGATTAGAGCCTGGCTGGTTCCACTCAAGGTCGATGGAAAAAACAATGCAAAGGTCGACTAAAAAACTACGACTATAAATCAACAAATAATATGCAGAGCATTAATCGAATATTACACGTGTGAATGAATTATTATATATTAAATAGAAATGTTTTAAAAACAAAAATTTTATATTTTTTGGACTTTTTTAGCCCTTTAATTGTAAAAAAATTCTAAAAATTGATTTAAATTATCAGAAATAATTAATTCATTCAAAACACGTTAAAAACTCATTAATTAATCTAATTTGGAATGCTAATTGACAATGCTAATTGCAAAAAATGCACTCACGAGAAAGAAATTAAAATAAAAAAAGATGGAAGGAAAGGATAAAGTGCGCGACAATATATAATTAATTGAGCGAAAAAAAAATTAAAGAAAAAAAATAGACGGGTTATAAATAAATATATCTTGATGCCCTCTTTAAAGGAATTAATCTAATTTTTTTATATCAATTTAATATAAAAATTCTCGTTTGTCACTAAAAACCAAAGAAAAGAACTCTAAAAATATATCAAAAATTGAGCAAAAAAGATAAAATATCTCGGTTCTGGATAACAAAGATTAGCTAATATTTAAATATTAAAAATTTTAAATCGTTAAAGTGAAGCTAATAAATTTTAAAATTTTTGAACACTTTAAGAATAAAAGTTGGCTGAAATTATGAGGCAAACTGAAATTTAAAAGAATCATTTATTAAAAATATTTAGAACTGGAACATTCTTGTCTGAATTTTGTAATTGAAATTGGACACTTTGCTTCAATAACGATTCAAAATTCGGAACATTCATAAAGATTAAAAAAAAAGTCACAAAATATACTCAAAGGTGTATAAAAAAGGAAAAAAAATATTATAAATATGTAGAAATAAAACGAACGATTTGTCGGTCTTTTTTACTTTTTGGCTGTCAATACAAGTGTTTGGCCGGCTGTCAGATAAAAAAAAAGAGAAAGTGTATATAAAAAGAAAGGGAAAGAGATCTGAGTGTGTGGGCAAAAAAATGAAAGGGAAAGAAAAAGATATATATAAATTTATGAAAAGGGATGTTGAAGAATGAATAATGGCGTATCTGGGTGAAAAAGTAAAGGAATCTTTCCGATGATTGCAAAAAAATTAAAAGAGAGAAAACAAAAACGATTGAAAGAATTAAAGTATTATAGAAAAATATATTGATAAATGAAAAAAAGAATTTTAAGAAAAAAATGATTTAAAAAAGAGAAAGAAACAAAAAAATGGAATAAATGGCTGACTTATATTGCAGACAGACGATAAGCTAATAATAATCTTAAGTTGTTTGAAGCAGGGAAACTAACGGAAACTTTTAAATTTTAAAAAAGCCTGCTTCTTTAAACAATAAAAAAACTTGGGAAAATGTTTCTAAACTTGAAACTTGCTTAAAACAAAATTTTGTAAAACTTAAAATTTCTGCAGCAGACTTTTAGAAAAATATATAAAACTTTGTAGCAAAATTTGCGACTGTTGAATAAATATAAAAAATTGTCACACCACGTGTCTTACTTAAAATTCTTTCAATTTTACAACTAAATATACAATTAAGTACAAATATAATTTTAAAATATTAAAAGATAAGAAGGGAATTAATAAATAAAATTATATATTTTTATTACCGAAATTTTTTTTCTTATGATTAAATTTAAAATAAATATATAATTTTATTTAAAAATTAGTGTAATAAAAATATAATTTTTAACTGATAAAATAGAAGATATAAATTTAAAATATAAATATAATAGGAAATGTAATGTTGCTATTTTTGGGTGATTAATAAACTCAAAAAAAATAAGGGAGAAATTTTTTTGAAAAAATCAGATAAGAAAAAAAAATTTTGTGGTGGACTTTAACATGCGCGAGCAAAATTAAAAATAAAATAAAAAAAATAACACGCCAGAAAATAAAAAAAATAAAAAAATAAAGGACCCAAACTTATTCTAGAACCAATTAAATCATTAAAAATAAACTAACCTCTATGTAACAATCCCCAAAAGTTGTCCAGTTGTTGACAATCACAAATTCATCATTCATCTCCAATGTTTGTACCATCTATTTTTGAACCAGTTCTCTCAATTCATTGTTGGAGATCTTCCATCGATTTTTGAAATATTGATTTTGAAATTCTCTGTTTTAAAAATTAAAATCATTTTAAAAATTCTCCGCTCAAAAAAATATTTTAGGAAAAGAAAATCCTTTAAAAAATTAAGGAAATTTAAAAAACTTTTTTTCTTTAACAACAACACATAAACACCCAAATATAACAATTAAATAACCAAATTAATGTATACTTTCAATTTCCTTCTTTCATTTCTTTCCACTCTTCTTAACAGCAGTAAATGAATGTCTTGGCTCTGATTCTGAGGCTTTTGAAGCGGAAGCAGAAGAATGACGACGCGCAGCTTTTTCAGCAATTTTCTCCTTTAAAAATAAAAAGTAAAATAAGTTCTCCCTAAAGAAAAATTCTTCCCTAAATCGCCCCCTGGTTTAGACATAGAATATAAAGAAAAAATTTCAAAAACAAGAAACGCTGCGTGCATTTGGAGAGTAAAACCCCAGAATTTTAAAAAAACAACCTTTGCGTATTTAGCCAATGTTTGATGGTAAATTGCAGATTCCTCACGGCGCTTTTGACGGCGTTTGTTCTTCAAAGCAATGCGTCGACGTTTGCGTTGAAGAGTTATTGGAGTCACCAAACGCTGAATTTTTGGCATTTTTACGCGTGGCTTCTTTCCTAAAATTTTTAAGAAAATCTTTTGACAAGGAATTAAAAAATAAACCTTCTTTTGCTGGAATAGTGCGTCGGATAACATATTTACGAACATCATCTTCTTTGCTCAAATTGAAGAGACGACGAATTTTCGTTGCTCGTTTTGGTCCAAGACGGCGAGGAACAATCTTGTCTGTCAACCCTTCAATCTCGTTATCACCTAAATTAAAAGAAATTGATTTGATTTTTATGGATTCTTATTGACTTATATCCAGAACCAGTTACGAGTTCGAGTATGGGAACTGAGGCCAAAAAATTAATTTCATCATGAGCCCAAGGAAGAGCATATAAGGAACACGAATAGTAAACGTGAGATATGAAAAGCCCGATCACGAATTATCGAAAATTCGTGGATAAAGGTCAAGACTCGAGATAGGTCTTATCTCAAGTTAAGACTTGAGATAGATTATATGAAACTCAAAATCCCAGGTACCAGCCCCCAAAGTAAGAATAACCTTTCCGGACGATAATGCAAGCCAAGGCAGACAAGTTTGCATCAACAATACATCCACGAACAGATTTTCGTTTGCGTTCACCCTTTCTGCGTTGTCGATAGCACGATTGTCCTTTAGAGAGAAGTAGACGAACACGTCCATTTGTAATGACTCCTTGCTTCATTGGAAATCCTTGTTTGTCGTTTCCACCAGTTATACGAAGAATATAACCCTTTAATGACAAAAATAAGTTGAATTTCTATAAAATTAAAGAAAACCTTCCATTCATCACCCAAAGGATCAGCTTCAACCTCTTGAGCCATTCGCTTTTCAAAGAAGATTCGATATTTCTTCTCATCTTCTAATTCAAAAGTTTTTTGAGCACCAGTTGCTGGATATGCAACGTTCAACTTCATTATTTAACTGAAAAATGATTTATAAGAAGGTCTAAATGTAAGAAAAGAAAACACAAAACAAAACAAACTAAAAAACATCGAAACAAAACAAATAACCCAAAACTTGATCGCAGAAAATCTAAAATATTACGACAAAATGGTACTTCAGGTAAAATTTGACAAAATGGTAAAAATGTCAATCGACAAAATGGTAAATAAAGATGTAAGCGACAAAAGGGTATAACACTTATTGTTAGCAACAAAATGATTGCGACAATACGGTAAAGACAAAAGGGTTACAATGATCAATCTGTCCTATGGATTTTCATTAAATACACAGATAATATTAAAATATCTCCTTATGAATTTTTTTTTTCGTTATGTAGCTGTTTATTACTGATCTGTGAAGATATTTTTAAATTTTTGCGGGTATTCCTAAACCCTTACGATAGTACCATTTTTTCGTGTACTATTTTGTATATATTACGATTTTGTCGGATTTCATTATGTCTATTGTAACAATTTGTTAAGACCATTTTGTCTTTTTTACCATTTTGTATGTTATCATGTTATCATTTACCATTTTGAAATGAGTCAACTTTTACTTCAACAGTCTGCCCTGCAGTATTTCTCATGTTTTACAGTCTCACTTGTAATCTTTCCTATTATTCCTCTCTAACCTTTACTAGATTAATTGTCACAAATCTTAACATAATGCCAAAAACCGTATTTATAGTTAAATTATAAACCTAGGCCCTTCATGCCGTTCCCAAAAATCGATATTCTAGCCCCCCTCTTTGCCTACTTTAACTTGAAAAATTTTAGGTTTGCATACTTAAAAATAAATTTAAATCTCACTTTCTTCGTCTAAAATTGAATGAATACATTTTTGTTAATTTTGTCAGTTATTAATTAAATGACTTTTCAATGGCCATGGCAATATGATTTTCCACCTTTTTTTACGTAAGAATTTCTAAGATTTCTTTAATTTTTAACTTTTCAGATTGCAACCAAATTTACAAACAAGAGATAAACAATTAAAATCTTGGAGTAGACTTGTACTTGATTATTGTCAATTTAATAAAATTTATTCTGTTAATTTCGAGGAAATTTCAAATTCTGAACTTTTTAATAATCGACGACTTAATAGTTTGTTTCTTTTTTATTATTAAAAGTTTTAGAAAAAATCAGCCTTCGAAAAAACGTATTTTTCATCATATTTGAGTTTTTGGTGTAGTGGGATAATGTTAGGTTAAGGGTTGTGGGTTCGAACCCCACCAGCGATAAACGATTTTTTATTCATTCTAGATCCATTTTTAAGATTTCTAAAATATTTCTAAACCTTTTTAACATTAAAAAAGTATTTTTTAAAGGACGTCTAGACGATTTTGGCATTCGCGCAGTTTTTGAATACTTAGAAAATCTAAAACATATAGAGTGGTGTGATAAACAGAGAACTCGTTGTAATATTTATTGGAGACGTCCAGAAGAGTGGGGATTACAAATTTACGAGTGGGCAAATTCTATTGGTTTATTAAACAGTGTTGTTACTTTATTTGAATTGACGCAAGGGGAAGACGCTGTTCAAGAATGTAAACGAATTTTTTGAACTTTAATTTCCTTAAATTTCCCCATTTTTCAGCTTTCTACGGTTTGGACAAAGAAATTTTATTGAAAGGCCTCTCCCATTTGGAAAAACAAGGAAAAGCAGTTTTAATTGATATTGACGGAGAGAAAGGCGGAGTTAAATTTATTTAAATAATGGAAAAGAACGAAGCTATTTTGGATTGTAAAAAAGGTTTTTTCTTTCTTTTAAATCTTCACTAAAATTTTCTAAAAAATTTCAAGGCTCCCATTTTTTAAAATATAATGATAATGTTGAAGAGGGCGACACAGTTATTATTTATGTTAATCCTGGTACTAAATATTCTATTGTTGTTAAAAGAGGGAAGACTATACACATGAAATATGGTGCTTTGAGACACGAATTTTTGATTGGAAAACGGTTAGAAAGACTTTTTATTTCCCCTAGTTTTTTTTCAAGTTATGGAACACCTATTTCTGCCACTGCTGGTTATGTTCACATTTTACGACCTTCCCCTCATCTTTGGACTCAAACAATGCAAAAACGTACCCAAATTTTGTACACCCCAGATATTGGAACAATCATTTTACTTTTGGATATAAAACCAGGCTCTATTGTCTGCGAGACTGGAACAGGTTTTTTAGAAAATTAAAAGAAATAAAAATATTTTCTTGATTAAAAAGGAAGTGGTTCTCTAACCCATGCTTTGGCAACAACTGTTGGGCCAAAAGGAAAAGTTTTTTCTTATGATATTGAAGCTGATCGTGTTGAGGCTGTTAAAACAGACATTGAGGTTTTTCTTTAGAATAATCAAGGGAACCTCCTCTTAGAGATTTTTTTTATGATTCCACCCATTCCCTGGGGCGATCGCCCAACTAATTAAAATTTTAAGACTCACGGACTTTCCTCCATCGTCACCATAAATTGCCGCGACGTTTGCTCCGCTGGGTTTTCTCCTGAAATTTCCAATCAATGTGATGCTTTATTTCTTGATTTACCTTCTCCTTGGTTGGCTGTGAATGCTTGTGTTGAAGCATTGAATCCAAATAAGTTTGGCCGTCTTGTTTCCTTCTCTCCATGTATTGAACAAGTACAGCAAATGGTGCAGACATTAGAAAAGAATGGATTTATTAGTATTGAAACTATTGAAATTGTTCCAAAAAAGTTAAAGGTTTGTCATTTTTAAATAAACCAACACAAAAAACCTTCAATTATTACTTTCTTAAAAAAGGACAGTTTATCCCACTTTACCTCAAATCTTTATTTATCCATCCTTTTAAGGTAATTAATATTGAATCTGAAACGTTGGCCGAATCGGCATTACTTGGATCTAATTTACCTATAAACTACAAAGGATTAGAAGAAAATAATTCGACAAAACAAGAAAATAAAAATCGAGGAAGCAAAAGAAAACATCCAAGATGGGCAGAAGGAAATGAAGAAATAGATGGAGAGAATGCAAAAGAATTAGTTTTTGATACAATTCCGTTTCCAACAAATCAACCTACACATACTGGATATTTAACTTCAGCTACTTTATTACCTAAACGTGTTTAGTTGTTTTTCCTCTCCCCCCTTCCCTTTTAGTTTTATGTTGTTTTTGCCTATTCAAAATATACACAATAAAATTGCTATTTGTCTTCTGATTGTTCAAGAACCTAATTATCTTTTTTCAATGTAATCTTCGACTTCTAGGGACCTAATTCTGCGACGGAACTACGTTGACGATAGTTTACAGTTTTGACCCCTCGAACAAAAACGAAAAATAAAGCTAAAATTCGACTATAAAAAACTTAAATTCCAAGAAAACAAAAGTGAGGTAAGTGACTAAAGCCTTAAAATACAAAAAATAAAATTCCTTAAAATATATACTTTTGTTTTGACCAATTAACTCTTTTCTTTTGTTATAATTGTAGTAGTGGTTGATTTAATTTCTGTTTGTGCCACTCCTTGAACAATTTGTAGACCGGCTTTTCTCGCCATCCTTCCAGCTATTGAACGAGGACCAAATTCATAAATTTGAAAACCAGCAAGTGTTGTATGTCCTATTGCATGTAAAGCATGATGGGTTGTTTGAGAAGCTTCTGGGCCATAACTTTAAAGGAAATTTTGAAATTTTGTTAGAAAAAAAATTAAACCGTAAATTAACAGTTTGAACTGTTTCATCTGTAATAGATCTAATTAGTGTTTTGGATGCTTCTTCAAGTGAAATCCAAATTGTTGAGAATGCTTAGAAGATTTTAGGTTAAAAATCTAAAAATATCAAAAAACCTGTAATTCCTCCTCCAACAACAGTAGCAGTTGACTTAAACGCTCTTCCTCCAGTCCGTTCACCACTTAAACCATCTGCCACTTTTTGGCCTATAGCAATGCCAACATCTCCAATTTTGTCAACTAAAAAAGAATAAAACTAATTTAAAAAATAGAAAAAAACATACGAACAAAACGAGTAACTCTAGCAACAACTTTACTTCCTTTATGTAAAATTACAACACCATTTTGAATTAATGGATGAATATTTGTTGGTTGTTCTGTTGGTTCCTATAAAAACAAAAGGAAGATCATTAAAATTAGATAAAAATAAAATGTCCGCAAGTTCTATCCGCAAATTGTTTTTGCGGATTTTTCAGAAATTTGCGGACAAAATAAAAAAACGAACCAAATTAGCTCTATATTCTTCTCCTTTATCAGCCACATATTTTCCAGTCTTTGTAGCAGCAGTAGCAGCCCCAACAGCCAATTTGTCCCCAACATCAATTAATAATTTTGCAATTCTCTCGGAGGTTCTTTGTTTCTGTTCCTTTGACATCTTTGAAATTAATTGGCTTTCCTTGATTGTTGAAAATTGATTCAAGGCATAGACGAATTCTTTTTCTAATTGGGGAGAAATATCACGAGGCAAGATAATTCCAACAAACATTTGTGGATGTTCTCTTGTTGGGTTTGGAAGTACATAAATACCTTCAAATATAAAATGATTTCCTAAAAATATAAATATTAACCTAATTCATTTTTCATAACTGTAGTAAGTTGAGGTCCACGTAAGGGATATACCCATGTTCCAACTTGAATAAATGCTGGAGGCAGGGGAATATTTTTTGAAGAAGATTCAACTTGTTTGAGTTCAACAAATATGGCAAGAGAAGATGGAGGTGTTGGGGCATTTGTTTTGTCACCCTAGAAGAATATATTTAAATATAAAACAAAAAATAAACCTCAATAATAACTAATTGCACTCCATCAGGTAACCAATAATAAAGTTGAGCATTTGGTTCAAACGTTGTATTTAAATTTCCTCTAATTTCTGAGACCTTCTCTTTTGTAATTGAATTTCCAACTTTTGTATTTTTGATCTCGTCAATTCTATTTTCGACCAATTCTTTGATTCTAAGCAGCCCCTGAGATGTTTTGGATAAATTTTCTTTCTTCTCAACGCCTTGCCCGCTCTCCAGTTCAATTGCTTGTTGAGACAACTCTAAACCCTTTTGGTACATTTTCAAGGCATTTTGCTGCAAAAATATGAAAATATACAAAAGAACTTATAAACCTGGTCATTAACTTCATCATAACAAAGTCCCTGTTCTATGAGTGCATAAGCTTCTGAGAATAAACAATCGACAGTATCCGAATTTGAAGACATTTTTTAAATACAATAGACTGAAAATTTAAAAATTAAAATGAATCAGCCAAAAAATTGAATTAATGACTCACCCAATAAAATTAATTGATTTCAAAATATTAAACCGCCCCTTTCCTTTTTCAGTTTCTAAAAATGAATTACAACATGGACAAAATGTCAACAAACAAAATTGAAAAAGGTAAATAAATGTTAAAAAAACATTTTTGAAAAAATTAAAAAAAACTTTAACAAAAAATTATTTTATTCGAATCAAAAAATAAATAAAATATTTATAACTTTGTATTACGTCTAACGATCCTCAGTGTACCGCTTCTCAAAAAAATCTACCACCATCATTGGATAACGCTTCTTGGCGATTCGAGACGGGATAAATTCAGCATTCTCAGAACCAGCATATTGAACCAGGTAAAAGATCTTTAAAATATATTTTTTAATAAAAAATTGCCACGAGCTAAGACTGCCCAATTCCTCCAAAAAGTGAAATGCCCTCTCTCCATTGTTAAAATTTTCACATTACTTATCCCTTTTCGAAAATTAATCCTTTCTTTAGAAAGAACGCCCATTCCCAACAACTATATATTTATTAAAGAATACCTCGTTGTTCATACGCGCAGCACCAATAATTTCCTCAACAGGTCCCATTGGAGTAGCTGCTTCCATCCTTTTCTGGAATTTTGTGAACTTCTCAATCAATTCTGGACAATGCAAGTTCTCTTCCGGCTCCCTGGAAATTAATCAAATTGAGAGAATTTTTCTCAAAAAAGTGAGAGATTAGAGAACAACAGACCAAAGTTTCTAAACTAAAAATAAAATATTTACCAAGAATTTTCACTCTCCGGATGACCGAACCATTTCAAGTAATACTCGACATGACCATCAGCCGAAACACGCTTGTTAACAATTGCCTCAACAATATATTGTTTCTTCGGCATTAGAGTTGAGATGGACGTTGACGATGAACTCTTTCCGCGCCTCGATCCCATGTCGGTTTCTTTATTATAAAAGTCCTAAAAATAATTTTATTAAATATGATTAAATATTTTTAGGGTCTTAATGCTCCCCAGGATCTTTGAAAATACCAAAATATGATAAAAATGTACTTAGGATAATAAATATGGCAAAGCAAAACTAACAGATTTACGGATTCCTGTAATGTTGGCTATCACCAGGCTGTAAAGGAGCACCCAAAAGTGAATAAATCCTCAAATTAATTTAATAATTACTAAAGTATAGAAGTTGATCTTCAATTGTCCAAGAAATAAATTGAAAGCGGAGATAAATTACTAAATTTGAATATGTTGATAAACCAATTATGTTGAAAGATCAAAGATCAATAAAAAGTCGAGGGAATTTATTTTTATATGAATAAATCGGAAAGGAAAAAATAAATGAAGAAATCAATATCGATTACTAAGATCAATATCGATTGTTAGAGTTGCGAAAGTTTTATTGATTAGATACAAAGTAGCTATATGGCTTCCATGCAATGAAGTTTTGCTTTACCATCTTATTAACCGAAAGGACAAAGGAAAAATCAGTGCGCACGAAAGAAAAGTGAGTGAAGTAATTACAAAAGAGGAGCGGGATTGTATAAAAAACAAGAAAGAATCCTAAGGTAGGTGTATTCGGGGGGGGGGGGGGGTGAATCGATCGATAGTGAATCAGATAAAGAAAACACCTACACCCCCAATGAGATGTAGGATCATTTTGCAACATCAATAAATTAAGAGTTTATTTCTCAGCATTAAGATAAAATGGATGCATTTTCAAGAATGAGGCAAGTGAATTTATTGAGGGACGTATTTCCGGTTGTTAAACAACTCCAATCAATTTTATCGATTGTTTTTCTCTGCTCTCTCGCGTTGTTTTAATTTCTTTCTTTTCCTCGTGTTAAAGTGGTAAATATTTTCTACTCAGACTGGCAGAGATGTCTGTCCCTCGGACAGAGAAAAGAAAATAGCGTGTAAAACGACGTAGAGACATGTCTGTCTACATTGAAAAGATTAAAGACAGACATCAAAGAAATGCAAAGATGCCTGAAGGCAGATAGTGGCCGATTTAGTGTAAGCAATTACACAGATGCACGCCCTGAGTGGGAAGGCAATCAGGTCTAGCTTGCTTGTAAATCCTGAGTCGGCAGGGTATTGACAATTACTAACTTTGTGGTTGATTTAATTACACCAAAAATTATTGATAGGATTTCTAAATGGAAACTTCATTAGTCCAACTAACTAAACTCTTGCCAAGTATCAAATCGAGAATATGCATTCATATACAGGTAGTTAATCTAACTGGTTTTTTTCCATTTATCATAATTTTAGGCATGTGCCAATTCGTGAGGAAGAAAAGTTCAAAGCGTCAGCATAAATAAATGTTGAGTTCAATGGGCAATTTAAAACCAAAAAGAGTTCAAGGAGCAAATACAAGTTGACTGATTCATATTTGATGGAAGCTTATTTCAGAAAAGAGAATTTCTAATGTTTATCAAATTATTGATTAAAAAATTTTAACAAAAAAATTCAAATAAAATAAATCAATAAATTTCGAAAGAATTTTACAGACATATTAAAAATCAAAATATGAAAATTATGCTTAAATCTATCTACTATTTTAAATTTAGTAACCTTGAATTAATAAAAGTAATAAGAATCAGTTGTTAAATGATGCAAATGCCAAAAGTAGGGTTTTCACACCAAAGTTTTCATACTCCCCAATAAAAAAGGCCTGAAAACTAAAACTATTTAAAATTGATTTCTGAGAAAGCTAAAGAATTGTTCGGCTTATCTGGCTAGAATTCAGAAAAGAAAGAGTAGAAGCAGTATTAGAAAGAAAATGGGGCACAAACATGTGATGCTGATCACACATTGAACGGGTCTCAGGATAAAAACTTATCCTGTTGCCAAATGTTTGCTTTAAAGTTAAAGCTAGATTTGGACAAAGAAAAAGATATTCGGAGAAAATTGAAGAATATAGCGAGAACCGTGATTATCAAAAATTGATAATAAAATGCCAGAGGGTTTGGACTCTGGAAATTAAACCCAGAAGGGACAGCAGAGGCATCAGTTATAACACCTGAATAACTCTGGGAGTCAAAGAAGTGTAGCCATGACTCTGGGAAAAGACCCCAGAAATTTGGTTTGTATCAAAAAACAGGATCTCTACTAGTTTTAATTTCTAGATAGAAATCATGTGATTGACCAAAACTCAAAAACTATTCCAAACAATTTAAAAAATTCAAACCTCATCACGCGCCTCGTCACCAGATTCTTCCACCACATCAATATCGGGCAATTTGACCGATCCTTCATCAGAACTAGACATTTTGAACAAAGATGTTTCAGAAAATAATTTAATAACAATCTGAAAGTTGAAGATAAATGAGTAAATAAAAATTAAAAGATATTCAATTGAAAAAGTTCAACAATAAACAAAAAAATAAAAAGTTTTTCATTAAATTATACAAATATAAAGATACATTTAACAAAAAAAATCTATTATTTAACCGATATCAAAGCTATTTTTCAAATATTTGGCATTCTCTTCATCTAATCCTCTTCATTAAAACGATGATTGTAGAGCGGAATCAATTTGGCAAAACGCTTCCAATCGCAAATATAAACTGTCAGCAAAAACAGAGAAGCTGAAAAAGGAAATTTAAAAATGTGAATAAAGATGTTTGGAAGGGAAATTAGGAAAGAAAAATCCAGAAACATTAGATGAGTCATAAAAAGAAAAGAAAATCAATGGAAAAGTCGCGTATCTAAAATGAATTTCAAATAAAGGTCATGTGACAACTAGAGTCTGGAATACTGAAAATAACATGACAGATGTAAAAAAAATCACATGACAGATGTAAGATCTAGGAAGGACCAATCTTGTGAATTGCCTGCCCTTTTTCGTCCTTGCGACTCTAGAAAAAACAGAATGAGCGAGGAGTTGGATCGGGTCTCGATCCCGTTCCATGTCCCCTCTCGCCAATCCTACCGAAAATATGTCAGCTTATTAACTCAGTTAGATTTGTCACATGTTGCAAATATGCATTCTGCTAAAGATTTTCGAACTTTTATAGAACGCACGTGAATTCATGAAAGTAACTATTTTTGCACTTAAATTTGTAAATAAATTGTATTTCATAAAACAATTTATTTACTAATTTTGTGCAAGCTACAAGATTTTAGGGCCAGAAAAGAGAAAATATATCATCAAAAACAAACCTCCATAAGCCGCATAAGACGTATAGCTTTAAAAAATAAGAAATTAATTAATATAAACTCATTAAAAATAAATACTAATTTTTGTTGAAAGCAGCACGTTTCATAAGTGGCTGCATTTTCAGGTATGGAAACAACAGATTTTTGAACGATTAATCATCTTTATCTGAAAAATTAAATCAAATAAAAACCGGAAGTCGAAATTAAAATGAAAAATTCGAACAAATTAGAAGCCAAAACTTAAAAAACGAAAGAATCGAGTATTCTGAAGAAATAGTACATGAGTTAGAGAAAAAGTGTAAGCGAAAATATAAATTTGTCAAATTTCAAAATGTCAACTCATTAAAATTTTTCAATATCTCTAAAAAAATATTATAAGTTAGAGTCTGAAACGGACTTTTCAGACATTTCTGTTCAATTTCGACTTGTCTTAATTTCGAATTAAGATTTTTTACTTGTCTAAACTTTTTTAAACTTTTAGCTCTAAATTTATTAATTTATTTAAATGAAAAGAAAACAAAACGACAGCGAATCTTCATCGACTTCTCAACATCATCATGGGAAAGCAACGAAAAAGGCGGAAATTGTAGACTTTGATGAGGCATTTGGACTTCTTGAAGATCCATTGGAGGATATTGTAACAGAATCATTAAAATCTGAGGTTTGTTTATTTTAAAACGTCTGTGCTCTGGACAAGATTATCCTGGGTTTTAGAGGTGGGCTAATCTCTGAGTCACATTCTGTCCCTGGTTACCCAATGATCATGGTCGGTTCCAGGGTTCTCTGGGTCGGTTTCTTTATTTAGAAATGGCTTCAGAATGGGATCAGGTGTCGCCAAGTCATAGCTTGACCGAACTTCCTTTTAGAGTAACCTGTGTGGAACTTTAAGTTTTTAGATTCCTTCCCAGTCTTCCGACACCCAGATCCACTCAATTGAACATCCAAAATCTGTCCATTCAATTGAAGAGGAAAAATCAACAAAAAAGGATGACGAAATTGACAACACAGAAAAGTGTGAAGAAATATTAAAACAATTAATGCCTTCAACAAGTAAAGCTAAAAAGGATTTGGGAGAGGAGGATGATTTGTTGCCTTTGCCTAAAAAAGTTAATGAGGAGGATGAATTGGCTCGACTTAAATTACAGTTAATTTTTATTTATTTCAAAAATCCCCTGAAAAAATCTTTCTTTTTCTAGAATTCTGCTAGCCAACTTCACTCAAGAACAACTTGAACGCTACGAGACGATGAGACGTGCCAGCTTTCCAAAATCAGCGATTCGACGGGTTTATTTTATTATTATTCTAATCGTTAAATAAATATATTTAAGTTGATTAGTCAATTTGCTGGTGTTTCTGTTGGTCAAAATGTGGTTATTGCGATTGCTGGCATGGCGAAGGTATTCACTGGGGAGCTGATTGAAGAAGGTTTGTTAGAGATTTTTTATTAATATCAAAGTTGGATCTCTTTTTCCTTCTTCCTGGGTTCCGCCAGGCATAACGCTTACCCAAAGCTTACCCATTATTGAGGAATATTTTTGTATTATTCTTCGAGTGAAAAATATCTCTTAAAATAAATTTTTTACAGCACTGGACATCCAAAAAGCAGAGCGCGAAACCAACAAAGAAGCTCCAACATCCTCTGAGCCATTAACACCTCGACATCTCCAATTGGCGCTCGACAAGCTTGACAAACAAGGGAAGCTGTTTCCGGCAAGGCCGAGAAGATGTACATTTTTGGAAAGAAGATTCTTTTGATAATTCTTTTTTTGAAACTATCGTTATATTTTGATTTTTAAATAAGTAAAATTGTTTTTAAATTTCTATTGAATTTTTTTGAAAATATTTCTTTTTGATTTGAGGGAAAGTTTGAAGTCCCCAGCGAATGCAGACGACCCCTAAGATTCTGATTACTCCGTCAACTGGAATAGATAAATTCTGGTCCTTCAGGAAAACGCAAGAGTATGTGCCTCCCGGAAATAGGTTGGGTTTATTCCTCATACTCAAATGTCCATTAATTTTCTGGCATGTTCTTTATTTTAAATTATCTCATACAGTATTTATTTTTTAATGCCAAAATTGGCGAAATGTTTTTATTTTTCTCTCGTTCAAAGAAAATTTTTTTCTCGTCCATTCTCGGTGCACCGAGTTGTTTTTGTTTGTTTGTTCAATTGTTTTGTTTGTTTTTTGTTGTTTATTATGTTTTTTGCGAGTTTTTCCCATTCCCCTACCCGCGCGCTGCGAAAAATTAAAAAAATTAAACTAAAATTCTAAAAATTTAATTTTTTTTTCAAAATTCAACTTTTTTCTTTTGCAGCATGGCTCTGCACATCAACTTGCTGTACGTGGACCCGTGTTTATTTTTTATTTTAAATTTTACTTCGTTTTTTTTCACATTCTAAAATTTTTTTTATTCAGAGAGAGGCTTGGATGCTGAAGTGCTCTGGTGGACAAAATGGAGATGATGATGAAGAAGATGAAGCTGCATGGAAGCAGTTTTCTCTGGTGGGGGCTTTTTTTTTGTTTTTGGGGGGTCTTTTTTAGGCAGGTATGTTCTTCATGCTGGCCCTTTGGTGCATTTGGTGGCTTGTGCTCTTCATGGAGGCCTTTGGTGGCCCTGGTGGATGGATGGCTTTTCTGCCCCAACGGGTTTTTTTTGTTTTTCAAATTTTTTTCAAGTTTTTATTTTTCAGGCGAAACTGAGGATCAATTGGTGGCCAGATGGGGGCCAATGGAACACTGGAGGAGGAAGAGGTTTAATTTGAAAATGTTTTTTTTAAATTTTAATTCTTCGTTCAGGATGGCCAGCAACTATTCCTGGATGGTTATATTTTTGTTGGCTTCAAATTAATTTTTGTTCCTCTTCAAGATGTGATCTACATGGTGCCTTAGAGCAGATGGCTGGACGATGGATGGAGTGGTGGGGGTTTTTTTTAATTGTGGGGGTCTTTTTTTATAGTTGTGTTGCCAATGTGCTGCTGCTTATGGTGGTGGGGCTGCTTCTACAACTGGTGGTGGTGCTTCTGTGGGGCGTTATGTTTTTTTAAAAAAGAATTTTTTCATTCTTTTCTCTTTAAGGTGATGGTTGCTCTTGGTGCATGGTTGGATGGTGGCCTTGCTCTTCGGTGGATGGTGGCCTTCTTTGGAGGACTTGGCTGGCTCTTTTTAGTAAGTTTAAAAAATTAAAAAATGCGCGCTAAAAATTTGCGCAACCGCGATCCCTTTCCCGCTTTTGTGTTTTTCGTTTTTCATTTGTTTTCATTCTTTTAATTTTTTGACTTTGTTTTTGAAAAAGTAGGAGTGGATCATCTTCATGGATCAGCACTGGAATGGCAACAATGGAAGAAATGCATTGGATCAACATGTGGACAGCCTGGATGATGGGAAAAGTATATTTGGGGTGAAAACCCCAGGTAAGTGATCATTGACTGTTTTTGGCTGTCGAAAGCCTATGAGTGGCTTTTATCGATTTTTTGGATTTTGGCTTGGGTTTTGATGTTGTTAAATCTTATTTAAATTTTTATTTTGGCATAATGTATTTATTTTAAGATACGATATACCCAGTACACTATTTCTTTAGTTAGAGAAAAAGAGATACGAGGGAGATGATAAATGCACTTGTTTTTGGTTTTCCTTCTTTTCATCCGTTTTCCTTAGATTTTATCCGTTTTTGCGCAATCTCGATTTCAATCGCTTCATCCTTTTTCATTGACCCACTTATTAACTTCGATCGCAATTAGTTGAATCGTTTGATTTCTTCCTTTTCTCTTTTCTATTCCCTTTTTCAATAGATTTTTAATTTCAAACCTTTCAGATTTTAGCGTTAACGCTTGTTAATCATTTAAATGTCTTTTTCTTCTCTTTTAATTACTTCAAATTTGAACTCTACTAATCAATTTGCTACTAACTTTGCTCTTCATTTGCTCAATGCTGACCAAACAACTGATGAGAACAATCAACTTTTTGCATTGGTTTCACCCAAAGATGGAACGAGGATTTCAAAATCGCTTAAACCTTTTCTCGATGCTGGTCAATTCACCATTTTATTTGGCACTTCAAATTCTCGAAAACTTGTTAAAAGAGCTGTAGAAGAGAATAAGGTTTGTTATTTAATCTAGATTAGGTTTGGACCGTTTGTCTTTTTCTAAGGCCTTAGGACCTTAGATCAGGATTAGGATCTACAGGAACAGGGCATTGCATAACTCCTCGCTTATTCATGAAATTAAACTTTTCTTTAAGATTCGCACCGTTTTCGTTTTGCTGGATGATGAAAACAAGGATTGTGATGAAGAAAACACGCGCGATCAGAAATCTCACTCAATTGCCTCGAAGACTCGTTCATTACTAACTTCGCTGTGTTCACTGCTTGACTGTCTTAGGCAAAGTAATGATGTGCGTCCTTCAATTGTTGTTCTCTTCCATTCTTTTGATACTGTGCAGGAGGAGTTTCTTCCGCAATCTGGTATTCGTTAAATTTTTATAAAACCATCTCTAGCCATTCTATTCGTTCAACTTTTTTTGTATAGAAATAAACTTTTTAGCTTTATTTGGAGAAAAGCTTTTGTTTTTCCGTTTAACAACTTTGGGAACGTTTTCCTCCAACTTTTAGGTGTTGACGGACTATTGGTTTAGTTGGATAATCTCCCAGTCCTCTTGCAACTTTTCTCCCATTAGGGAGAAAGGTTGATGGTTCGAGTCCTTTTGGTGGTTTTAACATTATTCTTTCAAAGAATATTTTATTTGACTAATCTTCTTAAAGGTATTAATCATCAAATTCTTCCAACTGTTCAATGTACAAGTGAAAAATCTGCTCGCTTCTCTTCAATTCACGCTATATGTCATGCTTTTGCTGTTAGCTACAAGATGAATATACAAATTGGATTGGTCAACGAAACAAATGAATTGGTAGAAAATAAGCATGTATTTGATGAGTTCGCGTCTTTGGCAAGTCAAAAATCTGAAGAAAAGGCGCAAATAAGTTTTTTCAGAGTTGGAAAAATTATTGGTGATGATGAGGTTTTTTTAGTTTACTTTTAGCATTAACATGTTTTTTCAGTTCTTTTCTATCAACCGACTACTTTTGTTTTCAAATATAAAATTAGATGAGCAACAAAAACACCAAGCAATAAAGGATTTATCTTCTCTAAACAACTCTTTTGTATTAGATGAAAACAACTTTGTTTGGTCTAAAGCACTTCCTGGGCGTGATAATGATGAACTAATTGAAGAGGAAATTTTTGATAATAAACCAAGTCATTTGGTATTTTTTCATGAGGAGAGAGGTTTATTTTTATAAAAATATAAAGAAAAAGGTTTCATACTTTTAAATTTAGAAAGCAAAACACTTTGGGAAAGTGGTGGTCCAACCAATTTAAAAGAAAATATTTGCGCCAATTTGTTTTCCCCTTGGCTTCTTAAACAATCTTGCTCAGAATTTGGTCTCTGTTTTCTTGAACTTCCTCAACAAAAATTTACTGAAGAAATGAATCAAATGGAAAATCGAAGAGATATTGTAAACTTTTTTGAGAAGAAATTGGAATCGTTAATGAAGATGGATGATTAGCAAAAAAGTTTGGGGAGACTATTTAATATTTGGTGATGGTTTCTTTTGGTGAAGGGTTTTTGCTGATTTTATCAGGTTTCTATTAATAATTTTATTTTTTTAATATGAAAAGTCATTTTTTACAACACATTCCTTTAGTTTTTTTATTATTAATCATCATTTCCGGATGTTTTCTCCATTAAGTTTAATTCCATCTTTGCTCACTTTAAAGTTATTTAGAAAGAAGGAAATTCTTTTGCTGTCCTATTTTCCCCCAATATAACTAATAAATATTCTTTGGCGAAGTAAAAGGATTGAACGGAAAAAGACCATCGTCTTCCACCACTTCTTGTTGACCGACTTTCTCTTGTCTCTTATATTTGATCGGAAAGTTTAATAAGATTATTATTGAATTCTTCTTTAAACTCTTATTTAAACCTGCTTCTGACACTTGGAGATGAGAAACTTGAAGAGAAGAGCACTTGGAGAGGAGAAACTTGTTTTCTACAAATTTTTCAATATTTCTTAAACTTTTAGAATTTTCTAAATTTTATTCTTTCTTCTTCCAATCATTTCTCTTTAAAAGTCAATTAAGATTCTTTCGATTTACATCAACAGCAAAAAATAACTGTTTGTCCTTGGTACTTAAATATTTTCCCTCCGCTTTTTTACACAAATTTTCGCGCAAAAACCAGCCATAAGCAAATAACTTAAAACTAATTCGCACTCCTTAGTTACTATTTTTTCTTTAAAAATTTCCCCATATAACTTTGTCGTTAGCAGAATCAATATTGAAGGAGAGATGTGAAGAGGAGGAGGAGGAAAGTGTAGTGTACGAAATATAGGCTATAGCTTTTTTGGGTACTATGCGTTTATATCCCCACATTTTCCCTCTTTTCTTTTTTTCTTAAAAATGGTCAGGCACGTAATGGTCAGACATCAATCAAAAAGGATTTAATTTGTTATATAAATGTATGATAAATG
>ABLG01000133.1:0-83020 GCA_000172435.1 Meloidogyne hapla | reverse complement strand
TAAAAACAATTAATTAAAAAAAAATTAAAAAAAAAAAATAAAGAAAAAATAAAGAAAAAATTGTTAAAGCCAGGGAAAAATTTTTAAAAAAATCAAAAATATTCCCCCCAAAAATATATTCCATTTTAAACCAATTGTTATACTTAAAATATTACGTAAAAACATGCTTTGCTTGAAAGTGCTGTCAAAAACGGTTTTCCTTCAAAAAAAAAATTTTTTTTGAAGGAAAAAAGAACGGCTTTTAGACACGTCCTCCCATCATAACAATCCTTTCCTCTTTTGTTCCCAAGGGATAAAGAAAAAAACTTTTTTTAAAAGGAAAAGCTTGTCAAGTCTTTTTAAAATAAGCGGGAAAACAAAAAAAAGTACACAAAAATGTAACAAGAAAAAAATAAAGAAAAATTAGCGTAAAAATGTTTTTGGGAGGAAGTTAAGGAGGGGAAGAGGAGATAATATTTAGGAAAAAAATCAGAAAAAATAAATAGATAAAAATAAATAATGAAAAATGAGTGTATTTAAAGTATATCCAAGTCTACAACAATCAGAAAAATAAAGAAAATTAAAAAAATTGAAAAAAAAAATAAAAAATTAGCAAGGTTTTTTAAAAAAATTCAGGCTTTAAAACTAAAATACATTGAGAAATAAATTTAAAAAATCAAAAATTAATTCTGTATGTTTTATTTAGAGACGAGATCATTTTACAAATATTTTCTAAATTTTTAAAAAAAAACTCTCTGGAAAATACAGAAACATTAAAAATCGAAAAATGATCAAGTAACGAAGAAAATAAGGGAAAATAAAAATAAAAAACTAAAAAAGGATATGAAGAAAAATTTAAAAAAGCATTAGGGATGAAGGAAGAGAGGAGGAAGATGTGGAGGAATTTAAAAATCCAAAAAAAAATCAAGAGATGAAGCAATGGGAAGGAAGATAAAATAATCTTGTTGTTGAATCAACGTTTAATAAAAAATAAAAAAAGAATTTAAAGAAAATGATTCGACGAAAATATATTTAAGTGTGTGTTTGTGTGGTGATTTAGCATATGAGAAAAAATAAAATAAAAAAAGACATCTGCTTTTAAAAAGATAAAATAAAGAAAAAAATGCATGGATTGGTTGGGGGAAAACAGTTGGTTGTTGTAAATATAAAACTGGAATTTATTTCTTTCAATATCTTCCAATATTGAGAGTTTTTTAAATAAAAAAATGTTCAAGACCTCTTTTAAAAATACTTATTTATTTTGATTTAAAGATATTGAAAGATAAAAAGATTAGAAATTTTATTGAGAAAAAAAATCACTGAGGGTCTTAAAATAAAAAGGCTTTGAAAAATTAAAAAATAAAAGAAAAATTAAAGAGAGGCTTTTCTACTTGAAAAAATTAAAAATTAATTTAAAAATTCTTAAGACCTTCTCATAATTAAAAGACGCAACAAACAATAAAAAACATATACACAAACCAATTGTTACTCCAAAAAATTTAACACTTAAAGGAATTTTTCACATTTTTATTCAAAAACATTTTAAACCTGCTGTTCCTTTACAATTAAAAACTCTTAAATATTTTTTAAAATGCCTCTCTTTTTAATCTTTAAGTGCCAAATCTTCCAAATAATAAAAAGAAAAAATAAAAGGAAAATAATAAAAAGAACGGGACAGATGCTCTTCAAAAATAAAAAAATATATATACTTTAGCAAAAATTTTCAATAACAAACACTCTTTTAATTATTTTGTTTGATTGTTGAAATAAATGAAAAATTAAATAGAAAAATAAATAAAATTAAATAAAAAAAATATTTTAAAGATAAATTATAAAAAAGAAAATGGGAGGAAGTGCCAAAAAATATAGGAAGATAAGTATTTAAAAAATTAAAAAATATATATTTAAAATCTTATGATTTTAAATGTCTAGATAAAAGAACCACCCGTTTTTAATAATTAGAAAAAAATTAAGAAACATCAAAGTGATGAGGAAATTAATTTTTTTAAATAATGAAGTGAACGAAAATTTAAAGATTTAGAAACAATAACTAATTTAGAAACAAAGATTTAGAGTTCAAAAAATAAAATAGACGTGCGGAATGAATTCTAAACGTTCCAGAATTAAAAAAGAATTTTTGTGAGGCATTTAAAAAAATCTGACCACCAACAGGAATCGAACCTTCGACCTAAACAATACAAAGCAAGACGCTAATCTATCACACCACGCTGCCTATTAGTTGGAGTTTGATATTTCTCACCTAACAAGGTTGGAAAAGAAAAGACAAATATACAACAACTTGTTGTAAGTGAATTAATATAAAGAATAAAGCTTAAGAAAATAAAGAAAAAATATTAAAATAAGGGGAGGGAAAATTAAAATAAACAACAGGTTTTTAAAACAAAAAATTAAAAAAATATCGGGGAAAATAAAAATAAAAATTTAAAAATCCCGTGCCTTATAAAAATATTTAAACAATTCATAAATTTAAATTTAAAATAAAAACCCACTTTCACCAACAGCTCCATATCCACTGCGCATTTTCCATTCCATTTCTTTAATTAATTGATCAACTGAATCTTCTTTTGTATTTGAATTAATCTTTTGCTTATATGAAGCAAAATTTTGTAAAGAAGGTGGAGGCTCTGATGTTTGATAATTTACAGGTTTTTGTTGTTGATTGGCAGCTCGTTGGCGTTCAGTTAGTCCTTAAATTAAATTTTATTAAACAGAAAAGAAATTAGAAAAGAAAATATCGGGGTGGTGTGTAGGTCAAGGGTTCGATTCCTGTTGGTGGCCGGATTTTTTTAATGCCTCACAGGAAGCAGAAAAGAGAGGAAGAAAAATTTTTAAAAATTGGGGAGTGGATAATCAAGAAGAAAAACAGAAAAATTGACTCCTAATGGGTGTGGGGAAGGGTGCCCATAGGTGGGATGGAGTGTGATCATTAATTTAAAAAAAAAATAATTAAAAACCTTGATCACGCAATTCTTTAACAAAATTATCAACATTTTGTTTTCTCAAATGAACACCTCCATTGTTATTATTATTCCATTCATTTCCTCCTCTTTCTCCCCCATTTTGTCCCATTAAAGTAGCTACAGGTGTTTGTGTTGCATATGCGTGAATATAACGTTTTGGGTCGCTAATTAATTGTTGTTGTGAAGAAGATTGTAATAAAGGTGATTGACGATGAGAAATATTTTGTTGTTGTGTTGTTTGTTTAATAAAAGAATTTATTGGAGACGGTGAAGGTGAATAAGTTGATTTATTTGTCTTTAAAAAATAAAAGAATAATATTTAATTTTTAAAAGAAAAAAAAAACATTTAATTAACCGGAAAATACAGAATATTAAAATTAATTTTAAAATACAAAAGTGTATTTTAGAAAGATTCTGATTTTATTTTTTCAAAAAAAAAACAGAAAATTGTATTTTTAGATAAATTAATTCTGATTTAATTTGTATTATCTCAAAAAATGTATTTTCCTCTTTCAGTCAAAATTTTAAAAATAAAAATACAAAATCAGAATTTAAACTTTTGAAAGAAAAATACAAATTATTTCAAAACCGGAAAAAATACAAAAATTTTGTGTTTAGACAAATTAATTCTGATTTTATTTGTATTTTCTCATTTAATGATTTTTAAAAAGAAAACACAAATTCTGATTATTTAATTAAAAAAATACAAATTAAATAAAATAATATTCTTACCGGTCCAAAATTTGTTTGTCCAGGTAAAGGCCCAATTAATTGTATAGGTATTTTAATTTCCATTTGCTTCTGCTGTGGTTTATAAGAATATTGTTGATATTGCTGTTGTTGTTGTTGATTATTTATTTTATTATTATTACTATTAAAATTGCTGCTTTGTTGCTGTTTTATTGGAACGCTGCTACTTGGACTCAACTAAAAAATATTTATTTTTATTTTTTTTAAAATTAAAAAAAAACCGAAGGGCTATATCCGGAGTTGACACCGAACGCGGGAGATTGGTTGGAATAATCGTGCGTAGCATGTACCTTTAAAGACATTTTTTTAAATTTATTTTCTCTCTTTATTTCTCAACCGTTGTTCCGGTTTGATGCTGGGCCAGCGTGTCATGCTGCGGCTGATTCTTTAAAAAAAAATTTTTTTTTAATAAACACAGAAGGGAGGATGAATAAAAACAAACTAACCGTCCAATATCTCCCAGCAGCCAATTGATCCGATCCGTCCAAAAATTGTTCCCGTTCATGTGGTAAAAGCGATTCACGGTAGACGGTCGGGCGCAAACGTTGCGCTGCGTGCTGTAATGTCTCAGGGTGAACGCCGGCAAATGGAAGCGATCTTTCCGGAGATTCTTTAAAAAAATAATAATTTATTTAAATTATTTTAAAAAATATACTGGTGGTCTGAACGCTCCTGATGTTGTCACGATTGGCTGATGTCCTCCAGCCAGAGCCCAATATCTTTGTGGTGTTGAGTGTAGGGGGTGGGGGAGGGGGCGCTGGGGGCGGTACACCCGTTGCTGGTATGGTCCCAGAATAGTCTTAAAAATTCAAAATTGTATTTAAAAAAGAAAAATTAATTATACCCATGCAGAATCTTCAGTTGGAAGTTCAACTACAGGATCAAGTCCGTGACCACTCAAAATTGGTGTATCCAAAAAAGAAGAGCGGTTTAATCCACGAGGAAGGCCACTTAAAAAATAAATATTTAAAAAAAAATTTTTTTAATTAAAAAAGTAAAATTAGTGGATGGGATGAGATGTCACTAACATTTTATTAAAGAAAAATAAAAATATTTTTTAAAAGTTATTGATAAAATCAATAAATAATTGGATGACATATATATTAAACAAAGAATGCGGCATCAAAAGAAATAAAAAGAAATTTAGGAGAAGAAACTAAAACTACTTCTAACTACTAGTTACTAAACTACTCTACGGGATTTTTGGACGATCATTTTTTGAAAGAGTAAAAGAAGCGGTGATTTATATAAATAGAAAAGTATTGAAAGAGTAAATAAAACTATATAAATAAATTTATTATTAAACTATTTAAAAGAGAGAAGAAAATAATTATTTATTGTGATCAACCAAGAGAGGATATACATAAGTAGAAAGAATATAAATATTTAAAAAGGGGTTTTGTTCTCATTTTTAGTATTAAAATAAATATTTGTTTGTCAATATTAAGGATATTCAAAAGATCGATTTCTACTTATTAAAATAAAAATGGGGAGAGAAAAAATATTTTTTTTTAAAGGTCTCAAGAGGTGTGGATGCTTTCAAGGTTATGGTTCTGATAAATTATACAACAAAAAAATTTTTTTTAATTGGTCATAATTTTTTGAAGAGCCTGTTCCCACTAGACTAATTTCTAAAGTGGAGTTATTTTTTAAAAATAAAAATAAACCAAAAACATATGGAAATTTTGGAGAGGAATAAACAATATAAATATTCAAAACCAATTTAAAAAAAAAGAAAAATGATAAAATGACTGACTAGAATAAAGCCATTAAAATATAGTCATAATAAAAATGTAAAAGAGAGAGGGGAAAATCAGTTTCCGTTGCGCTGACTCATAAATATATTTGACAAAAATAAAAATGTGAAAAATAAAAAAAATCTAAGTTCCTAACCTAAACCTTTTGATCATTAAAAAATTTAAAAAATAAAAAATTGGAGTGATTCTTTAGTAATTAGGTCAATAAAAAAATTATTAAATTAAAAACCACACCTTTTAGTTGGCGGCACAAAAAAGTAGTGCGGAAGTGGTGAAAGATGGCTCATCTGATCGTCAAATGAACAACACTACAGAACAGAGCGCAAGTCGTTTTTTGTTTGTAAATGTGGCTGCGCTAAAATAAAAAATATTTATTATTAAAAACGAAAAAGATACAAAAATTCTTATTTTTAAGATTTTATGGATTTTTATCAAATAAACTCTTTTTCCCTGTTTCCCCCTACAAATCTCGAACTTTATAAAAAGAAAAGAGAGAAAACTTGCAGCCTTTTTATTATATTTTTAGTAAAAAATCTTTAGCTTATTATTATGTTCAGTTAGTGATTTCTGACTAAAATGAGTGAAAAGAAAAATCTTTAAAATACAAACATTGTCTCTCTTTCATTTTCTTTGTTTATTCGAACATGTGTCGTCAAACATGATTTCTCCCCCCGCCCACACTATAATAGTTATATATACAAATCTCATGAAACAAAACGACTAGTAGGACTGGGAAAGTTGGAAAACTTGAGAAAAAAAACTTGGGAAGTAAAAATAGAAAGGATCTTGTAGCAGGGTCACCGAGGCTCGTTGGAATTTAGTAAAATAAGTTTAAAAAAAAACTAACTAGGACGAATTCTTCAGTTCAAATGAAGCATTCCCAGCAGCAGCAGGCACCTCGATCGAAGCAGGGTTTACAGTCACAGGAGCTGCCGCCATAGTTGATCTGAACCGCCATGTGAGATGAGCAGGAACAACGAACGCCTTCAGGAATGAAGATGATGGCTTTGTGATTGGTGATTGAAGGTTGATTTTGCTCTTCTATTCATAGCTGCTACACAAAAGGCATTGAATTCCTACGAATTAATCTAATTGAATTAATCCCAAAAATTATAAAAATAACCTTCTAATTTGAAGAAAATATCCAACGAAAAAGTGCCAAAATATTGAAGAATCCAAAATCCATTCTTCTAGAATTGAAGAACAAATCTTTCATGATTCCCTGTAAAATTAAGAAAATATACTTTCAGCGGATAAAAATGTAAAAGAAAAAAAATTAAAAACAAAATTTCTCACTGTAAAAAAAATAAAATTTTCTTTGGCATTCTGTCTATTTATTTAAAATGACATTTTATCCCAAAAATCTCAAGATCACCCGGGCCTTGGATTTTTATTAATTTTTCATTGTTTAAGCCCCTTTCTATTCAATTAATTAATGATAGGCAATAGTGCTATTAATTCTGAAATTGACGACAATTCATCTTCCAATTTTTCTGGTGGTCGAAGACATATTAATGAGTCCATTGAAGGAAGGAATTTATTAGCTTTTTGGTTTGATTTTTGATTTTAGAAAATACAAAATTTATTTTTAAAGGTTACTTGGTTTGTGCAATAATTTTGGTTATGTAGTGATGCTTAGTGCTGCAAAAGACATTCTTGAAAAATCTGAAGAATCAATTGACACGGGATGCGTAGTTAGTTTAATTTTTTTATTAAAAAGTCATTGGAGGGATTTTTTGAGGGGGTTTTCTAAGCTTTAACCTTTCTGTCGAAATTTTTTTTTCCAAGTCGTGAAGTTTCGCGATTTTGGATTTTGCGGATAAAACTTGCGGACTGAACGACCCATTCCGACAATGTCAATGAACTGTAAATCTTATTTAGAAAGACACAAAATACGTAAAGTGCTCGACAATTTCAACTGGTGCCGTTCTTCTCGCTGATATTTTGCCTTCACTTACAATTAAATTGATTGCTCCATTCACATTTCAAGCAATTCCATTCTCTTTGAGGCACTTACTGGTTGTGTGTTTTCAAATTATGAGTTACCTACTTGTTGCTTATTCTGATACTATTTTTGTGGGAATTCTAGGTTTATTTACTAAATTAATTTTAAAAAATTAAAAAAAAAATTTAAAGGCGTTGTCTTCGCAAGTCTTGGTGCTGGTCTTGGAGAAATCACTTATCTTTCAC
Organism: Meloidogyne hapla; assembly: GCA_000172435.1. Classification (NCBI taxonomy): domain Eukaryota; kingdom Metazoa; phylum Nematoda; class Chromadorea; order Rhabditida; family Meloidogynidae; genus Meloidogyne; species Meloidogyne hapla. The sequence continues at coordinate 75,363 of ABLG01000133.1, read as the reverse complement.
TTTCTTCTCATTTTCACAAGTCTGTTAGTTAAACTTTTTAAAAATCTGAATTAAACTTCCTAATGATAAAAAATTCCTTCAGTGATGTAATTTCTTTTTGGTCTTCTGGAACCGGTGGAGCAGGAATTTTTGGTTCACTCGCATTCGCCGCACTTACAGACCATCGAATGCTTGGACTAGATGCAAAACAAGCTTTGTTAACGATGCTTATTGTTCCAACAATTTTGGCACTTTCTTACGGTTTTTTACTTAAATCTCCACCTTCAACTCACAGAGTTTGGTTACGCTGGCCTTCTTTGAATGGAATGAGTTTAAATATTTTTGGAAGGAGAAGGATGGGATTTTCTTCGGTAAAAAATTTAAAGTTTTCCAAAACCCCTTTAAAATCTTCTAGGCTACAACAGAATCATTTGCCTCCTCTGCTGGTGATGATTTACAAAGACTTTTGCACGAGAATCGATTAGATGAACGTCAGACTTTACGTAAAAGTGCTTGCACAAAAATTCGAATGGCCAGAGTATTTTATTTAAATTAAATTTCTAAAGTACCCTCAACCTATTTTCAGCCTTTATTACGATTTATGGTGCCCTTAGCAGTTGTTTATTTCTCAGAATATTTTATTAACCAAGGACTTCTTGAACTACTAGTTTTTAATTGTTCGACTTCTTTCAATCTTAGCCCTATGCAACAATATAGATGGTATCAAGTACTTTATCAGGTTTTCTTCTATTTTTCCTAAAAAATACAACTTCGCCTATTTTCTTAGTTAGGAGTATTTATCAGTCGTTCATCAGTCAAACTCTTCCCTATCAGAGCTTCACTACTTCCAACACTTGCACTTCTTCAAATTCTTAATGCCTTTTTACTTTTCTTCGAATCCCTCAATGGATTGGCCCATTTACCGCATATTATACTTCTCATGTTTATTATTTTCTACGAGGGATTGTTAGGTGGTGCTGCTTATGTGAATACATTTAGTGCTATACACAGAACGGTTTGAAAAATTTTTTTTAATTTTAATTATTTATTTTACTTTATTTTAAAGGTCTCAAAAGCAAACCGCGAATTCTGCATCAGTTTTGCCACCATTGCTGATTCCTTGGGTATTGTCCTTGCTGGCTTCTCTTCCATCTACGCGCATAATTTTATTTGTGATCATCGTTGAACAGGATTGGTAGAGCATTGATTGACACATTTCTATTTTTGACAAATTTCTATTATTGAATTGCAGCCAAAAACGGATATTTTTTTAAATTTTGTACATGGGTATTCTTCTTTATATTTTGTTTATTTTTAAAATTTTTTAATATAAATTATTTTTTAATCATTTTTCTTTCAATAAAAGGAAAGAATTTCGTCTCATTTTCTAAACGTACATAAGCGCAATAAGAAGGTGCATAATATCAGCTATTTTAAATCAAAAACGATTTTATGCACTTCTAATCGCGCTTTGTTGAACGTTTCAGACAAAATTGGAATATTTAGAAATTAAGAAAATAGTTCAAGAATTATTTAAAAGAAGGCCAAGAATTAAAAAATAAAATTTCCAAACAATTAAAAAGCCGTTCTTAATAAATAAAATAGAGTAATTATAATATTCCAATGTTTGTATAGAAATTTTAGAAGAGATAAGGACAACTCAAAGTCCCTCCCCTCATTTTTTTACTTGATATATTTTAAATATTGGAGAATCAAACCATTTAAATTATATTGACCGGGCAAATTAAGTAAATAGAAAATATTTTTTTTATTTAATAAAAATGATTAGAAGAGAGAAGATGAAAGAATATATGCCCCAAAAATTGATAGAGCAACAAAAATTTTATATTCCACAAAAATTTGGTACATTTACTTTCTTTGATAAGGAAAGAAAGAAAATGAGACGAAATTTTCCCCTTTACTTTTACAAAACCACTTCTTATCAGCACTTTTAAATAATACAATTTTGGTAGTCAAACACCTTAAAAATTGTCCGAAAGCATACCATATAGTGCTAGAGAGTAAGGGGTAGTGTCAGAAATTTAAAATTATTTTATTAAGGTTGAGGAGAAAGAAATTCAGATTTTTAATTTTTTACTTCCAAAAATTTACTTACAACAAATATTATAGTTTTTAGGCTAAAAATAACAAAAAATACTTTTTGACCGATTTTTACTCTAAATTTTAATGGGTGGTGATGATCCATTGTGATTTTCAATCCTATCTATTAAGCCAAACTCCATTGCTTCATTAGCACTCATGAAGCGATCCCTTAATTAAATTAAGGATTTTTTCTTCAAAAATTTTCCTCTCAAAAAAATTTTAAAATAAAAATACCTATCCAACGTTTCAGCAATTTTTTCTACCGTCTGTCCAGTATGATGAGCATAAATTTCATTGAGGCGTTCTCGATTTCGGCTCAGTTCTTCGGCCATAATCAAAACATCAGAAGCCATCCCTTGTGCACCACCAGAAGGTTGATGAACCTTTAAAAGAATTATTTTAGAATAAAAAATTTTATTTTTAAAAATAAACCATAATTCGTGCATTTGGTAATGAAATACGCATTCCTTTTTCTCCTGCTGCTAATAATAAACTGCCCATAGAACAAGCTTGTCCGATACCTTTAAAAATATTTTAAAAATTAAATAGAAATATTTATTTATTGACTTACACCAAGTTGAAACTGGAGCAGAAATGTATTGCATCCTAATCAAAAAATAAAAAAAAACTTAAAAAACAACTTTCTAAAAATATTTTAAATACGTGTCATAAATGCCTAAGCCTGCAGTAACAACGCCACCTAGAAAATAAAATAAATTTTTAATTAATCTATTAAAATAAAATCCCTTATTCTAAAAAAATATAAAAAATTACCTGGACAGTTTATGTACATATTTATCGGACTTTTCCCACTTTCGCCTTGAAGAAACAACAATTGTGCAATTATTGATGCAGCAGTGTAATCATTAATCTGTCAATAAAATAAAACTTTAATAAAGAAAAAACACACAAAATAAATTAATTGTACATATTATTCTGGTTTGTATTTTTCCGAAAAGAATAATTATTTTATTTTGTATTTTTTCTGTTTTATTTAATTTCTGATTTCGTATTTTCCGGAAAAATACATAGCTATTTTATTTTGTATTTTCTGAAAGTTAATTTCTGATTTCGTATTTTCTTTTGTGTTTTTTTTAGAATTCTGATCTTGTATTTTTTGTAATTTTAAATATTACTATAATTTCTGATTTTTTGTATTTTCCGGAAAATACAATAGTTATTTTTTAAATTAAAATTCTGCTACCTGTGACATAACGCAAATAATTCTGTCCTTCAACAGACGAGAATAAATGTCGTAGAAACGTTCTAAAATTAAAAAAATATTTTCTCAAAAAGAAAGAAATATACCAACACGTCCATCATTGTCGAGAACTTAAAAAATAAAATAAAAATAATAAAAAAAATTAATTTAAAAAAATACCTAAAGGTATTCCAACCCTTGAAGATGAAGATAGAGAAAAAGCTCTAGTAATGCTGCGAAATGAATTGGTGACGAGCATTTTTGAAGAAAATAATAATTATTTTGATTTAAAATAAAATAGAAATCTGAAAATAAATTTAAAAATTAAATTTTTTTATTTTTTTTTTATTTTTAAAAATTAAAAAAAATTCCAAAGACTCGAATGACTTTTGGGAAAAATTAACTAATTCTCTCATCCCTCTATTAAATAATAGAATAAAAATAAAAGATCAATCACGTTTTTGCAGAGTAATCAATTAAAACTGGTAGGAAGAGCGCGCTCAGAAAATATAATAAAAATCATATTCAATTCTTTTTTTCTTGCTAATCACGCGAAAAAATAAAAATTATTTTAATTTAATTCTAGAAATGTGTTCACAACGGGATAAGGTTGTTTTTAAATTAAATAATTTTAAAAAATTATTAAAAACTTCAGGAAGTATTGAATATGATTTTGAACCCAAATATGCCATTTAAATTTGAAAATGAAGAAGACAAGGAAGAAAATAAAGGTTAGAAAATTCTTAAAAAATCTAAAAAAAATTTTCTAGAAGATTATTCCCATTTACAAAATTATAAAGAAAGTGAAGTTCAAAATATGGGAGGAGTCAAGTTAGCTGAAGGAGGCGATTTGGAAGAAGCACTGAGAAAATTTAACAAAGCTATTGAGGTTACTTTTAAATTTTTAAAGAAAAATTCAAAGGCCGAAAAATATTCAAAAAAAAAATGAAAAACCCTCGGAGCCGAGGAAAAAAATAAAAACCAAAAAATTAATTTAAATAAAAGATTAAACCTGAAACCAAAAAATTTAAAAAGATTTGCCCTCAAAACCCATCTGTTTACAACAATCGAGCACAACTTTATCGTCTCATGGGAAAGCTTGACGAAGCTCGTATTGATTTAAATCAATCACTTGAATTGAATAAAGGCAAGGGCACCTCTGCTGCACAGGCATATGTTCAACTTGCATTGATTCATCGTTTAAATGGAGAGGAAGAATTTGCAAAGGTTTTTTTTCTAAAAAATAAAAAATTAAATTACTAAAATTATTTAAAAAGATTGAATTTGAAAAAGCATCAAAATTAGGATCTAGCTTTGCCAAAAATCAATTGGTAGCTATGAATCCGTAAGTTTTTTAAAAGAAAAAATAAAAAAAAAAGAAAAAAATAAAAAAGATAATTAAAATGATTATTTAAAAATCATTCATTTAAAAATTAAAAAAATATTTAAATTTATACTAATTTTATTCTTAAAAATTTTTTTAAAGATATGCCGCGATGTGCAATAAAATGCTAGGAGAAATAATGGTAAAAATGCGCCAAGGAGGAGGAAATGACTAAAAATTATTTTAATTAATTAATATTATTTTAAAAAAATCTAGACAGATATACCTATAATATTTTTTGTGGAAAAAAGAAGGGAAAAGAATACAATATTTGAGGGTGATTGGAAATTTTCTTTAGAAAAAATTTAATGATTTAAGAGGCAAAACCTTCGTTCAAAAAAAATTTTCTAAGTTCCAAAAAAATTTCCAAACCCTCCAAATATTTAAAATATAATAATTAAGTCTCATCAGAGAACACAAAAAGAAAAAAATTAAAGGAAGATCCTAAAATAATTATTAGAATTGCATACAATATATATCTAATTTTAGGCAGTCACTCGGGTGTGTTTTGATTATGCACAGAGAAAAATAATAATTTTTTTGATATAATATGTTTTTAGACTATTCCAATAATGATGCCCGTTTTAGTCGTCCATGCTGTCCCTTTTCACCTTAAATTTTTAAAAAAAATTTTAATTCCAAAATTAATTTTAAGAGATCATCCACCCCACCCCCACCCCCCATTATAAAATTAAAAAATAAAATTTAAAAAAACCGGTGGAAAAGGAAATCCATGTCTCATATGCTTTGCTGGCCATTCATAAGTCTCATTAATTAAATCCTCATATTTGACCGAATAAAGTTGAGATCTAATAAACATTTCTTTATCTTCAGGTTCAGGATATAATTTTGCTGTTCCATCTTTATAACATTCATTTGCAATTTTTATTGCAATTTTGATAGAAATTTCATTAATATCTTTAAGTCGAGAATAAATACGTCCTTCTGCCAAACATTTATCACTGACACATTCAGCAACAGTCTTTAAAAAAAATAATTTTAAAACTCCAAAAAACCCCAAAAAATACATTAGCAGCTAATAAAAACAAATTATTGTCAATTGTTGATAATTTGAAGAGAATTGCTGCTAAAGCGATACCCGGGAAGATATAAGCGTTGTTTCCTTGTCCAGGTTTATATATGCGTCCATGCATCTCCACATTTTTGAATGGACTGCCTGATGCGAAAAGAACACTTCCCTTTATAGAAAATGAAATTATAAAAGTTTTTTCAAATTTTTTTTAAAAACCTTTGTATATCTAAAAGCATTTTCTGCCGTACATTCAGCTTTATCTGTTGGATTTGACAACGCAAAAATTATTGGACGAGGATTTATTTCAGCCATTGCTTCAATTATTTCTGTTGTAAAAGCACCACCAACAGTTGAAGCTCCAATTAAAGCATTTGGACGAACAGTTTTTATAACGTCTAAAAGAGAACGTGTTGAAGGCATATTTTTAGCAAATGGAATATGACGATCTTCAATATTTTTACGAGATGTTGTTATCAAACTGTTAAAAATTTAAAAATTATTTTAACGAATTTTCAAGCCAAAAAATTAGAAAATTGACCAAATAATTACCAAAAAATTTGTTTAAAAATAAATTCAAAAATACCAAAAAATTTAAAATCTTCCCAATTTTACCACAAATAATTAAAATAAACCACATTTTTCTAAATCCAGAATTTACCCACTAATCGTTATCTGTAGAAGCTTGTTTGCGTAAACTAAAGAAAATAGAGAAAAGAAAGATGAGAAAAAATAAAATAAAATCATAAAAGTTCTTAAAATTCGAATTTTTAAAAAATTAATATTAAAAGAGCTTTTATGGTAAAAATGAAACAATTTTAAAAATATTTAGAAAAAAAGAGAAATCTTACTTAAAGTTGTACGAAACAAAAAAAGAGATATTAAATGAATTAAAAACTTTAAAAAAATACAAACTTATCCGGAAAAACACAAAAAACTCTGACAATAAAAATAATTATTTAACTTATCAGAATTTATTCACCTCCCGTTCCCAGTCCATTTTAAACTTCCCTAACCCCTTCCTCTTAAAAATAAAATTAATAACCAACCCATCAACATCCATCAAATAAATTTTTGAACAAGCATCTTCTTTTGACAGACCTTCATTTTGCATTTGTAATACAACCATTTCAGCAATACCTAGAGCTGCCTAGAACATTTTTAAAAAATTAACAAAACTTTTAAAAATATTTTTATACCCCTCCAGCACCCAAAAACACATAAGAAGATTCTGACATTTTCTTTTTTGTAACTCGAGTACAAGCAAGCAATCCAGCAACAACAACAGAGGCTGTTCCTTGAATATCATCATTAAACCTTGAAAAGGTAAAAAAATTTCAAAATTATCAAAAAATCCAATTTACATGCAATAATCATTTTGATAACGTTCCAACAGCCTATAAGCATTTTTATTGCCAAAATCTTCAAATTGAATCAATACATTCTGTCCATACCTAAAAATAATTTTCAAAATTTTGCAAAAAATCATTCAAAAAAGGACAAACTTCTTTCGACAAGCTTTCATAAAATTATCCATAAGAGTATCATATTCAGTTCCTGTGACTCTATTACGACGTAAACCAATGTAGAAAGGACTAAAAAAATTAAAATAAAAAATTTTTAAAAATCAAAACGAACTCATCCAACAATTCTTGATTATCAGTCCCAACATCAATCAAAACAGGCAAACACCAACTAGGTTGAATACCTGCCAGAGCAACATATAAGGCCAATTTACCAACGGGAATGCCAATTCCATAGGCTCCCAAATCGCCTAATCCAAGAATTCTTTCTCCATCGGTGACTACAATAGCTTTGATTTCGCTGAATTTCCAATTGCTAGAAAAATTGAAAAAAAAATTGTAGATTTTTTAAAAAGAAACCTCAAAATTTGGTAGATTTTGCTGACGCTGTTGTCGTTTATAGTAATGTAGACACCTCTAAAAGAGGTAAGTTTATTAAAAAGAAAAAGTTCTAATCAAAAAATACTTTGGATTTCGGTAAATAAAGCCAAATTGTTGACAAGCCAGACCAACAGTTGGAGTATAACTAAAGATAAAAACATTTAAAATCGAGCAGTTTTTAGCCATAAAACTCACACTATCGGCATCAATTCCTTCAGATTATCACACAAAACACGATAGAACAATTTCTCGTTTCTGTCCTAGAAAAAGAGAAAGGTTTAGAAAAATCAATTTGTAAGAAACCTGAAGTGCATCCAATTGAATATAACGAGCCAAATCATCAGGCTGTTTACGCAATTTAGAAATCACTCGATAAGCCTGTTGCTCTTCTGTCATGAAAGCTGGTGGCAACAGACCGTGAACTCCCAGATATTGGCGTTCATGAAGAGAGAAAGCCATTCCCTTGAAATTAAAAAATCAATAAGTTTTCTAAAAGAAAGAAGCTAAAACCTTATTCAAATCAGGAGATTTGAGCAAATCAACACCTCTAACACTTGGAGTAACACGCTCAGCACGATAAAGTTTATAGAGAGCTTTCTGCTTTGGATCTTAAAAGAGAAAAGTTTTGGAAGAAAGTAGGTCTAAACCGTCCAAGTTCCATTCTCGAGTAAGGAATTGTGTTGTCGAAAGAAATCTGGAAAAATTTAGAGAAGGGATGTAATAATGGAAAATAGAATTTTAACCTTTCTGAAGAAAACAAGATTGCGTCGAGACGAGAAGTTTTAAGACTGGACCCAAGCATTTTTTAGCTCTAATAAGGAACTAAAACAAACTAAATTATACAAAGATTGATTAAAGAAATGTTTTTATGTGAAGAAAAGCGGAGAAAAGAAAACTAAGAAATCAGAAAAATGAAAAAGTTTGATATTTTTAAAATTTCAAAATTCGACATTTTGAAAAATAGATGTTTACTTTTTCATTAAAAATATATTTCAAAATGTATACTTTTAATTTCGGTCAAAACTACTTTTCTTGTCTTACTCATCGTTTTTTTTTGTTTAATTCTCGACTTTTTAATTTAATTTTTTCTTTTTGTAGATTTTTAGTATCTACTAAGTTTATTTAAAAAATTATATATGACTGCTTCTACAGCCCTTCAAAGGGCTATTGAAATGGTAACCCGTGCGACTGATGAAGACAAAAATAAAAATTATGATGAGGCACTGCGACTTTATACAGGCTCCTGTGAATATTTTATGCATGCTTTAAAATGTATATTTTTTTTTTTATTTTCTGGGTTCTCCTAGTAGAGTATAAGGGATTTATGAGATTTTCCCCCAGACATTTTTTTGACTTATAAATCTTTAGGGAAGCTCTCGACCCCACATCACCCATTCATGCTTTTAAAGGCCCTTGCCCCTTTTAAATTTCTAAAATTAGAAAAAAACTTATTTCCAGATGAGTGCCAAGCAGAGCGTCAGAAAGAAATTATTCGTGACCGAGTGAAGGAGTACATGAAGCGTGCTGAAGATTTAAAGGTTTTTTAGAATTATTATTTGAACGATTTTCTTCGTTTATCCTTCCCACCCCTCTGAGAATTACAGAAAATTCCACAAAATAATCATAGAAATTCTCAACTTTCCCAGGAACATCTCAAAAAGAACACCAACTCAAAAGGAGGCAAACGTCCAGTTAAAGAAGACGATAAAGATTCCAGCGGTGATGAAGAAGATGGAAATAAAAAATTCCAAAAAGCCATAAATAAAGCTATTATAGTGGAAAAACCAAATGTTAAATGGGAGGATATTGCTGGATTAGACGGTGCTAAAGAGGCATTGAAAGAAGCTGTTATATTGCCAATAAAGTTTCCACATTTGTTTAAAGGTTTGTTTTTCATTTTTTAAAAATAGTTTTTTGGGGTTTGGGTGACAGTCTTGATTAAGTTTTCCTTTAGAAAATATGCGCCATCCATGCAAAAAATTTTTCAAAAATTGGCGATCGAGCGAATTCTGCGAGAAAATTTCTCTTGTCTCATCGTTAATGAGTACTTTACGAATTCTTTTCAAGTATAAAACAAAATTTTAAGAAGTTCATTGGCATGCAAGATCTTCCATAATTTCCCTAAGCATCTCTTTCCTCTCTTCTTTGGCATTTCTAATTTTCTATAAATTCTGTGTAAACCCAATATGTTGATTTTGGTGATGGTGTTGATGTTGTTGTGCCCCAAGAACACTTTTATGTGCTCTAGCAGTTAATGCCATATCCTCCTCTTTCATCTGCGCTAATGAAAGTCCATAAAGCAGAGGAGATACGGCTGAAGGGGCATAACCTAAAAACATTGCCAACACTGGAATGGCAGAATCTGGGCCAAAACGCCATGTTCCACTCATTGTAATAACATAAAATGGGATTTGGAATAGAGGCCTTTAATGGAAAAAATTGAGAAAATTATTTTTTTTTTAATTTAAAAAAATTACCCTGCCAAAAATGCATAAACCAAAAATCGGCTTTTGTAAAGGCCAATGCTTTGGAACACAATAGGCGAATGATAAAGTATTTTTAATACTTTAATATAAGAATAATATGACAGGCCAACAGGTATTCCAACACACAGAATAAGCAAATAAGTTAAAAATTTGTAGCTGTAATCTGTATTGCCCCAAACACAATGTCTGAGGACCTTAAAATTAAAAATTAGTTTTTCGGAACTATCAGATATTCAAAAAATATTCCAAAAAACTCACCGGGTCATGCACCACAATATGTGAATTTGTAATACACGGTAGAGCTATTGTAAAAGCTACAATCCAAGCTAGAACACACAAATAGGCTGGAGGGAGTCCAAAAAGTTGGGCATAATGAATACGCGCGAATGTAAGTAAATGAACTCCAGCAATGCAAAGGGTCATAAAATGAACGACTGTCCATTCAGAACACATCAAGAATGTCTAAAAATTTTTAAAGATTTGAAAAAATTTTTTAATTAAAAAAACCTGAATTCTACACGCCATATTATTATTATGCCATAAATGTGTTCCAGACCACAAATTTGCCAAAAATAAAGGGACTAGCACACCAAGTCCAATCATATTAGTAACACAAAGATAGGCAATAAAATGTGAAGAAACAAAATTTCTATAAAGGCGACGGCAACAAATATAGCTTAAAAGCATTAAATTTGCTAAAAATCCAAATGCTGCGATCGCCCCTAGAGGGAAGACTAATGATTGATAAGCATAATGTTTATTGTTGTTGAAGGTTGAATTTGTGTTGTTGTTGATTTTTGAGGACATTTAAGCAGTTTTTGGGAGTTTTCCTGAAATTTTTGTAAAATTACACTTTTAAAAAAATATTTCTTTTGTCTTTTCTGACCCTCTCCCCCTTTTTAGCTTTTTAAAAACACAAAAGGGGAAAGGACTAGGCAGCTTTTATCGAATAGTGAATATACACACTTGCTTCCTATGCTAACAATATATAAGCAATGGCCACATCTCATTTTTATTTTGTTAGAGAAAAAGAAAAAACAGGCGTATATCAAATGCCTTGGGGGGACTTTTTATTGTTTTTATTATTTCTCCCTCTATTTCCCGACTGTCACCCCCAAAAATATTCTTAAAATTAATAAAATTATTTTTAATTAACCTTTTCAGGTAAACGCACTCCATGGCGAGGAATTTTGCTTTTTGGACCACCAGGAACTGGAAAATCTTATATTGCCAAAGCTGTTGCAACTGAAGCTCAAAATTCAACATTTATTTCTGTCTCCAGCAGTGATTTGGTTTCTAAATGGCTTGGGGAATCAGAGAAGTCCTCCTTAAAATTTAAAATTAAATTTAAAAAAAAATAAATTTTAAAGACTTGTTCGACAACTTTTTGAGATGGCACGAACAAATAAGCCTTCCATTATATTTATTGACGAAGTTGATTCTTTGTGTTCATCAAGGTTTTTTTTTTAAATTTTATTTAAAAAATTTTATTTTTTAACTTTAAGATCCGATAATGAGTCCGAATCTGCTCGAAGAATAAAAACGGAATTTTTAGTTCAAATGCAAGGGGTTGGTCATGACATGGAAGGAATTTTAGTTTTAGGTTTGAAATTTTTTAATTTATTTAAAATTTTATTTTTAAATCTCTAGGAGCAACAAATATTCCATGGGTTCTAGATGCTGCCATTCGCCGTCGCTTTGAGGTTTTTCTTATTTTAAATTTTTTTTTAATTTTTTTCATTCATTCCCCCCAACAGAAACGCATTTATATTCCTCTGCCAGACACAAATGCCCGTAAAGACATGTTTAAATTACACATTGGAGATACACATACAAGCTTGACTGAAGCAGATTTTAAAGAATTAGCAGTGAAGACTGAGGGTTATTCAGGGCACGATATTTCTATGGTGGTGAGAGATGCATTGATGCAGCCAGTTAGAAAAGTTCAAGACGCGACTCATTTTAAACGGGTATTTTTTTTAACGTTTAAAAATCAAAAAATTTTTTAAAGGTTAGTGGACCTTCCCCAGTCAACCCAAATTTAACTGTTCATGATTTATTGACTCCTTGTTCGCCTGGAGATGCTGGCGCTATTGAAATGTCATGGTTAGATGTACAATCTGATAAATTAAGCGAGCCTGTTATTTCTATGGTTTTTTTTAAATTTTTCTAAAAAATTTATTTTTAATATTTCCTTAAAGAATGATATGATTAAATCTTTAATGAGTACAAAGCCAACAGTTAATGCAGCAGATTTACACAAATTAGACGAATTTAAGAAAGACTTTGGACAAGAAGGATAATTTAAAAAAAAGATGAAGATTAACTCTTAATTATATTTTGTAAAAGTGTTTTGAAGGTATTTTAAATATTTTTTCTTTTTTTTTCTCTATAATTTGCACATTCTCCTTTATATATTATTATTAAAATTTTTTTGAAAAATAAAATTTTGGAAATTAAATTCAAAAAAGTCCCTCCCAATAAAAATTCCCCCTCCTCTTATCCACCCTAATTAATAAAAGCAACAAATATACACAAGCAAGTGAAAGTGATTGATTGTTAACATTAAAAGCTGCTATCAAAAACTGGCGAGAAAAAGCCTTGAGAGAATAAAAAATACTGGCGCGCTAGCTATCACAACAACAACAAGAAAACATCAAGAAGAAAGGTAGCTTAAAAAAAGAAAGCCGCCATTCACCTACAAATATATCCTGATAAAATTAGGTCATTCTATCATTCAAAAACAAAAATCACAAAACCTTCACCGTCAAAGATTTTTAAAAATTTAAAATATTTTTTTGGACATTAAACAATGATCCTAAATTTTTTATTATTAATTCCCGCAATTTCTGTCTCTGCTGAACTTCATAAATTTCATCATTGTTTCGATCGTTACAATAACAGGAAAATTATTGGAGGTCAATTTATACAACCATTCCATAGCGAGTGGAGAATTGGAGGTGGAGAAGCTCGTTGTATTGGTGGGGAAGTTTTTTTTAATTTGAAACTTTTTCGAAACGTCCAAAAACTAAAAAATATTGCAAAACGTCCAGAACTGAAAATATCTCAAAACGTCCAAAAGCCAAAAATTTCAAAACGTCCAGTAACGAAAAATATTGCAAAATGTACAAAATCTCAAAACGTCCGATAACCAAAAATATGTCAAAACGTCGAAAAATTTTCCCATTTTTCCACAGATTTTTGCATCAGATCTCTAGTAAGTTTAAGCTTTTACAAAATAATTTAAACTTGAAAAAAATTCGAGAGCCGTTGCACTTCAATAGTTTTTGATAAACACCAACACATTTGCCATTACTTTTCAATTGGTGGACTTCACAATGTTGTGCCAGCAAGAGGATTTGTATATTTACAACTTATATCAAAAGAATGTGTTGACGATGAGAAAATATTGCAAAATATCAATTCAACAAGTCCAGAGCCTCAGCAAGACAAGGCAAAAATAAATATAAACAGAACAGTCACAATACCACAACCAATCATTGTAACACCCAGAAAAGACAAAGGAAGTGAAAATAAAAATGTTTCTTTCCCTTTAATTAACAAAAAGCTTTTGGAGGAGAATGATAAACAAATTAACGGATTTTCTAAACAAGAAGTTGAGGAATTCTTGCTGAATGAAGAACATTTTTCAGTGACTACAACAACTGAGAAACAATCAGAGCAAGCAGAAACTGAAGGTAAAAATTGTTTTATTTCAAATTGTCAAATTTAATCTCGCCAAAATTTGAAAATGTCAATAACCAAAATGTAAAATATTCAAAACGCCACAAATCCAAAATGCCACAATTTTTAGATTCAATCAGTTTTCTCGAAGAAATAGATAAAGAATTGAGAGAAAAGGAAGAAGAAAATCCAGAATCAGAAGAATTGGAAGACAGCCCACAACAATCTAATTTAATGCCAACACTTCAAATGCTTAAAATAAAGAAACGACCAAAACAATTAGGTGAAGAACCAGAAATTAGAAGACATCCAAGACTGGACAATTCAATTAATAATGAATATAAACAAAATTCTAGAGTTGAAAATTATTTGAGAACAAAACAGCAGAATCGAGTTGGAAAAATTAATAAATTGCAAGAAGAAAATTCAGGTTTCTTAAAAATTTTGCCAAACGACTGAAGTACTCCAAACAATCCCTTCCCCCTTTAAATTCTCAAAAAAACAAACTTTTCACCTCAAGGCTGTGGCACTGGAAAGCAACCAATTTGGGTAGCTGTAGAAAATGCCCGTTTCAGTCCAAGTTCAATTGATCAATCCACCAATGACGGCACAACAATCACAGCAGAAACATCCAAAGAATGTGCCAGATTTTGTGCAAACACATCAGTGACTTTTATTGATGATTTTGGGCGTAGACGTCGTTGCAATGCTTTTTCCTTTAATGAAAATGAAAAATTATGTGAACTTGTTTATTCAAACGTAGAGTTTCCTTCAACGCTAGTTCAAATTCCAGAGGCTGATTTTTCACAAAGAGCGTTCAGGAGGCTTTGTTATGCCGGTGAGCTAGAAAGTTTGACATCTGACAAATTTTATCAAAACGTTCAACACCTGAAAAATGTTTAAAAACGCCCATAAAATTTAAATTAATCCCCTTCCAGCCAACTTTCCCCCCTTCTCTGGCTGCTCCGATTTTCTATCATTTATGGACTACAGGCTAAACGATGTTGCAATATCACCTAGAGAATTATTTGATGGTTTACCACAAAATATACAAGGATTATCTGCTTGTATTGAATTGTGTGTTTTGGCTAATGATTTTAATTGTTTGGTAAGGGAGAATTTTCAAAAAAGAAATTAAAAATTTTTTAATTTCTAGAGTGGATTTTTTGACGCTCTAAAGGGGAGATGTACATTATATGATGTTAATAGTTTAAGCAACCCAAGTGCTTTTTGTAAACACACAGGGAATGGACATCAGCTCTATTTTGAGGTTTTTTTTTAGAAATTTTTGAAAAATTTCTAAAAATTTCTTAATTAAAGAATGGATGTGTTGAACCAGACAAAGACGTTACAGAATAAAAATAAAATTATTTTTATTAAAAGAAACTAAAATTTCTACGAAAAATTATTTAAATATAATTTTTTTGAATTTAAAAAATATTTTTTCTTTGCATATTATGCATCACACAAAAAATTTTTAAAAATTAATGGTATGGAACACAAACCTTCAACCATTTTTTAAATTTAATTTAACACATTTATATAAATACCCATGTCAATTTACATGCCAATTTTAGCCAAATATTTAAATTCCTCCTCCTCTTGATTTTTCTCCAAGACGGGATAACTTTAAAAAAATAAGAAAAAATATTCTTCTTCAAAATTATCAAAAAAACCTGTTCAACAAAATATTTTGGGCTAACCATTTCTGTACATCCATAAGTTATTCTTTGTATTGATTGTTTTGATTTAGCCCATTCAACAACATTTTGATATTCTACATAATTACCTCCACCAACTACAAAAACAATTACATCTACTACTGGATGTGTTGAACGCAATCCACTTTAAAAAAATTAAAAAAAATCTTAAATCATATCAAAAATTATTTCTTTTAATATTCTTGTAGCCCTAAATCTGCTCTTTAATCTGATATATAATTTTAAATTATTGGATTATTCTGCTTAAAGTTATGCCCAAAAACTCCAAAAAAACATCATTATCTCCCCCTTGGTGTAGTGGAAATGTTTTAGAATAATCTGAATCATATAAAAAATAGGTCGCGGGTTCGAACCCCACCAACGGAAAATAATTTTTTTAAATTATATTTTCATTTTAATTTAACATAAGTATGTTTAAAAAATTTTATAAGCCTAAAAATTTAAAAAATCACAAACTCTTTCATTGATCCACCAGTTTGTGCCAATTTTGGGTCAAAAACACGAAATTCATCAGCACCATCCAAAGCATTACTTGAACCACCAACACTTAAACCTGTCACAGACTGCATTCCTCCACTAGTTTTGACTTCTGTTAATTGTTCTATCATCTAAAAAACGTAAAAAGTAAATTTAAAATTTTCAAAGAAACCTTTGTTAACGGCAAACTATGCTTTTTTGGAACTAAATTTTTAACTCCTTCCATTACAAATTTTGAACTTTGATTTAATAATTTTGAAAACATTCCAACTGTTTTGGTTCCAGCCCCTAAGTGTAATTCTGTATGGCCACCAACATTCGAAAAGGATCTAAAAAAGAATAAAAGGATTTTTAAAAACAATTTTAAGAAACCTCAATTGTCTAACAAAATCTAAAGCATCTGGACTTATCCCTTTTTCTTCAAAATAAGCAAGTATTTCGCGTTGTTCAACCTTTAAAAAGTATTAAAATAAAATTATCATAAATAAAAACCGTGCTCAAATGTTTAGAACAAGCAGCAATTAAAGCAAAACGAAGAGCATCTTCGTTAGAATTACATTCACGAAGGCATTCCATTAAAGGTAAATCTGATAAAAATAATTATAAACTTAATTTTAAAATTTTAGAGGAATCCCTTGTCTTTTATAGAAAGTCAGGGAAAGCTTGGCACCTTTCAGTGTTTTCCCGATGCCAAGAAACTAGACTCGTGGTTCATGTCAAGAAAGGGAAACATTTGATTTTCTGTAACTTGGAAAACATCCCCAATTTGTCTAAAAACTTTTCAAAGTTACGGGAGAGGGGAAATCTTAAATTCCTCATATGAATTAAATTGGGAGTCTTTAAAGTTTAACAGTTAAAAAAAAATTAATTAAAAAACCTTGTCCTGTTAATAATTTTTCTTCAGTTTCATATAAAATATCCAATTTTCTACTTTTTATATTATTCAACAAAGCTGTAGCAACATTTGTATGTAAATCAATTAATCTCTTCTTTTCTAATAATTCTGGTAATGAACCTACAGCACTTGAAAGTTTATTTGTTGCATTATCAAGTAAAAAATCTGATTCATTTTCGATAATTGTAGAGCCTTCAATTCCCTTAAAATAATTTTTTTTTTAATTTTAAAAATTAAAAAAAAACCATAGAATCCTTTAATCTTCTAATTTCTTCTTCATTTTTTCTATATGCTTCCAAATCTTCTTGAATAGCCTCAGCAACGAGAGGAAAAGCACTTCCTTTATATGAATTAAATAATTTATCTTCATTGCTAAATTCATAATCTTTTTGACGGCCATTTTTGTCTTTCATTCGAATTCGATTTAAATCCATATCCTTTAAAAAATAAAAATGTTTTTTAAAAGTCTAAAATCATTTAATTATTCAATTTTGAAACTTAAGGAAGAAAAATAAAATGAAAACCATCAGATGGAATCGAACCAGGACCCCCTTCAATTAAGAACCAAAATCACTAACCAAAATACCATAGGTGCTCTTATCAACTCACAAGTTTAAATAAATATGTAGGGGGACAAATAAGGTATATAAAGTTTAATATAAGTTCCAAAATTTTTTTAATTAAAAAATCCCAAAAAATCAATTTTAAACCCTCTAAATACCCAAAAATAATTCAAAAATAAAAATAACCAAAATATCAGCAATCATAGCTTGATATGTCCAAGTATGGTGTAACATTGTAGATAAATCGATGCTTCTGTCAGCAATAACCAAAACAGGTCTATGAATGTTTAAATGACTGGCACGGACATTTTCTTGAGTGAATAAATTATTGCGAGCATCGCGTAAATTATCACGAATTTTTTGATCTAATTTCTTTAAAAAATAAAAAATTAATTGTCATTTCGATAAATTGGACATTTTGAAATATTGACAATTATAAAATTGACAATTTGAAAGTTGAGTTTTGAAAATCGGACATTATTAAAAATGGGCATTTCGAAGCACAAAAAATCAAAATTTTCGAATATTTAAAAAAGTAAAAACCTCAGCAACTCTCTCCGCCGCGTTATTCTTCGGACATTTAATTATCGGAACAACACCCAAAGTAATACAAATAGAAAAAAGACCATTAGCAATACTTGAAATTATTTTGTTCATTGACTCATCACTCGCAGATGGATTGTTTAAGGCTGAGGAATTATAAAAAATTTTAGAAAATTTAGGAGGGACATTTTGTCCCAAAAAATATACCAAAGAAAGAATAAGGGCTATTTTGAGAATAACGGCTTAACATACACAAATCATCTTCTAACGAGATAAAAGCCAAAAATTGATCTGTGACCTAAATTTAAAAAATCTTAAAAAAGTGACATTTCATCCTAAAAAGTAAACCTTTTGTACTTGTTGCACAATTCCTCCCTCAACAGCACTTAAGGCCAAATCTTCCAATAAAGGTCTCGGTAATGGATATATCATGTTGAAATAATAACTATCATACATTGACTTTCTTAAATCATTACAAATAATTTGAATATTTGTTTCTGTTGGTGATACAAAATAAACTGCTGGAACGTCTGGTAATGTTTCTCTTTGAGAATTTAGATGCCTGAAAAAATAGAAAAATTTGTAGAAATATTCGTTTTAACTAAAGAATGAACAAGGGAACTTTAACTACGAACGGTCTGATTCGACTAAAAGTCAGAAAATGCCTCGAAAGTCAGCCCAATCGAAAACTCAAAAATAGTGCCCACATCTTTCCCAAAACTAAAAGGCAAGCCAAATATTTAAAAATCGATAAAAGAAATACATGTGTAGAGTAACTCCAGCTTCTCGAAGTTGTTTAACATTAAGAAGAGGTGAAATAATATCTTGTCCATATCCATCAAAAATCAATAATTTCCATGTTGGTTCAACAGCGAGGGATTGAGTAAAAGGTTGGTTTAAGTTCAGCAATTGTTTTAGCGCGGCTAAAAAAAAGGAAGATTAGAATAACAAAATCAAAGTATTTTTGAGAAAATTCTATTGATTAATTTACATATCCTCCATAAAGAATTTTCTCGAAAAACCCTTCCAATAAAGAATATAAAAAATAACCTGTTTGACGTGAACGAAGAGTTTCCATATTTCAAACCAACAAAATATAATTATGATAATAATAATAATGATCTTAAACTTATCGCTAAAAACAAATTAGAATTGTAAAACAAGATGAAGAAAAATTAACGTAAACAAAATTATAATGATTCTCAAAAAAGTACATAAACGAAATAGTACGTGTTAGACAACAAAACAAAAAAATCAAAATTTTATGTAAAATATCGAAACACAAAATTTCGAAATATAAAAATGAAAAATGCCAAAACGTCAAAAAACATCAAACATGTTCATCTAAAATTTCCAGTTTTAAAATACAGGTCTTTCATGTCCAACGACATCTTTTTTGTAAACATTGCCATCGCAAATTTTGGAAGAGGGGAAACGAGTTCAAGCTGAAAATTTAATTAAATAATCTTCAATATTTCAAAATAGCAAAAAATTACCATAAGTTGATGGGCAAAACAACCAGTAGTTTCTTTAATTAATCCAATACTGTGCACTGCTTGACGAACAAATTTAACTGCAGTTGGTTCAGTAAATGAAGGTTTGCTAACTTTAGTCATTTTCGTAGCAACAAACATTGGGGAGACTGTTTGAATTTCAATTCCTGAACTCGAATATTCGTCTTGTAGGGTGGCAGAAAGCCACTGGGCATATTTCTGAGAGAAAATGAAAAATCAAAAGAAGTCCAAAAAAATCAAAAAATAATAAACCTTTGAAGCAGAATAAATAGCCATGTAATACCATTGAAAAGAACCCATTGTAGAAGAAATATTAACAACAATTCCCTTCCTTCTTGACAACATTTGTTTCAAAACATAATGTGAAAGAATTGTTTGTGGCAACATATTACATAACTAAAATTTAAAAAATAATTTTTAAAATTTTTTTTTAAATTACCGCCATAGCTGTCATGTGTTTAATGTCTGTTTTCTCAAAACGTTCAGGATATTCATTGAACATTCCAACATTATTAACTAAAATAAAAATTTAATTTTTAAAAAATCAAATCTCTTTTTTAAGCTCTTACCCAAAATTCCAATATCAATATCATCAATTTTATTAAAAATATTCTTCTCATAATCTTCCAATTTTGGATTTGTAAAGTCAAAAGCAATAGTTCTCACTTCAATTTCTTTAAATTCTTCTTTTACTTCTTTAGCTACATTGTCCAATTTTGATTGAGAACGTGAGATTATAATAATATTAAATTGTTTTTTGGCTAATTCATTAACATATGCCCTTCCAATACCGTCAGTTCCACCTGTTATTAATGCCCACTTTGCTCCAGCCAAAGAATGTAAATTTTTGGGGAAAAGGTAGAAAAAGGGAAAGAAAATTCGATAAATGGCACAAAGAACTGAGAGGGCAATATAGATGGCTAGAATAATTCCAAGGATCGAAAATATTAGAAAAAACATTTTTAGGATTCCTAAAAAATTAAAAAAATATTTTTAAATTTAATTAAAATATTTTTTTCTTGCATTAGAATAAAAATAAGCCAAATTAAAAATTATTTACCACCAAAGGGATTCGAACCCACGACTTTTTTAGTTATAAAATTCAAACATTTCCGACTACACCAGAGAGAAAGCTGGCACGAAAAATTAATTTTATCGAAGGGAATTGATCCAAAACTAAAATTCATATAACTTTTCTTTATGTAAAGTTGCGAATTTGATTTTTATATAATTAAAAAGAGGAGATTTTGGGCTACAAGAATATCGGAAATTAAAATTTTAATTTATACTCTAAATAAAGTTATCAATTTTTAAAGAAGTTTAAGTCTGAAATTTTTGAGAATTTTTTTTTAACTTTCTGAAAAAAAATATATAAAATAGAAGCGAGTGAAAAAAACTAAAAAAAAACCGACAAAAAGTGTAAGAAACTAAAATGAATAAATAACTTGAAAATAGACTAATTATATTCCCCCCTTTTTTTATATAATGACGAGGCGCATTTTGTTACCAACAAAAAGTGTAACCCCCCGCCTTTTTCTCTTTAAAGAAAAAAAAAAGAGATAAAAAATATGAGAGATATTTCAAAGAAATCGAATAAAATACAAACTATAAATCATAAAATATAAAAAAGAAAAAAAATCTTTACCAAAAAATGATCCCCCCTTTTCTCTTCAAATTATAAATGTTTTAAAAGGACATATTTTTAAATTGATTTTTTAGATGGTAGACATAAAAAAATAAATTTAAAAAAATTTAAAAAAAAAATTAAAATTGTCAGGCAGGAAAAAAATTCAAGTTGCGTACTTAATTTAAAATTAAGTAAAGTTAAATTTAATGAATTTAATTTAAAGAAAAAAAATAAATTTCTCTTTTTAATAGACCGAAAAGTGTTTAAAAATATTTTTTCAAAAATAAAATAAAGTTAAAAAATCAAAAAAAAATTCCAAAAAATATTAAAAAAAAAATAAATTAAAATTTTGCCTGATTTTCCTTGACAGCCAGAACAATTTTATAATTCCAGATCATATTGCTCTTCGTAAAAAATGTTGAGGATCCCAATCCAAAGGATTTTCGATAGCTGGACCATTGTGTACAACATGAACAGTAACATGCTCATTAAATTGAAGACCATTAAGTAATTTTGGAGTAAGCCTTAAATTTTTAAAAATTAATAAAAAGCAAAGAAAAATTAGAGGAAGACATGGGAAAAATTTTCAAAAAATTAAAAAACCCAAAAAAAAGGTTCAGTGTAGGAAGAAGAAACCAATCCCAAATGTTCTTTTTCTCCTATATTCTAATTTTAAAAAATAATTTAAAAAAACCCTTACAAAAAATATTGTGTTTTATTATTATTTCCTCCTCCATTTTCTCCTCTTCCACCATCATGATTATTATTATCCAATAATTTAACCATCATATTAAAAACAGCTCTTTCATTTGATGGATCCATTCCTTGATTTATTTCATCAACACAACGAAAAGGTACTGAACACAAATTTTGTAAAGCCATAATATATAACATTGTTGATACTGAACGTTCTCCTCCAGATTGTGTTTGAGGATTTAATTCACGAAGACAAGTTCCATTTCGAAATTTTACCAATATTTTAATTCCATATTCAGATATTAAATACTTTAAAAAATATTATAAAATAATTTTAAAAAATAAATAAAAGGTTTAGGTACTGCTCGAACCAGTTGGTTGTTTAAGGGAAGACTTTCTTCACTATAAATCAACAGGAAAATGTCAGATAATCTAATTTAACATTGAGAGGTCTTTTTAGTTTCTTTTTAGTTCACCAATGACTTTTCTCTCGATAAATCAGCAAAAGAAGGTCGGATAACTTTAATAGTATTCGATTTAGCTCGAAAAAGTAAGTCGAACGATACCAGAACTAAGAATATTCAAGTTTTCCTCCTTTTAGTGAAAGCTAAAACAAAAAAAAAACCCTCGGAACCTAATAAACTCATTCTTAACTTAAACATCCCTAAAATTAAAAGAAACCTTATTTTCAGGTTCATCAAGTTTAACTTCACCAACACATCCAAGAGTTGCAAAAAATACAGAAAAGTTTTCATTAATAGAATCGATCATTGGCCTGAGTTGTTCTAACCAAGAAGTTAATTCTGTATCCATTCTACGTTTCCATCTGTCATTCTAAATTTAAAAAAAAACTCAAAAAAATAGTTTTAATATTTAATACCCTTTCGGTAGCTGAATTTATACTTTGCTTCAATTTATCGTGTTCAGTCACCAATTTTTTATATTCTTCTGCATCCTAAAAAATTTTTTTTCAAATCTAAAATAAAATTAAAAAAAAAACCTTTTCAGTTCCATCCTGTCTATCTTTTGAAGATTTTTTCTGTTCATCAATAATTTTCTTTTCTATACCTTCCAAATCATCAGGGATTGCCCTTTCTTTAAATTCCTAAAAAAATAACTAAAAAATATTTAATTAAAAAAACCTTCAAAAGTTGTTCAAATTCTCTTTTATCATCATTAGACACTTCTCCACTACTTCCAGGAGGTGAACATTTTGCCAAATTTTTAAAAACAGATTTTCGATAATCAACTTCATCTTTAGCTTCAAGGCGCAGTTTCAATTTTTCTTGATATTTTTCCTTTAAAAAGTTTTTTGAATTTTTTAAAATTATTTTCAAACATTATTATTTCGACAAATTTCTTCAAAAATTTCCTTTTCAGTTTTAAGTTGTTTTCGTCTTGCAATTAATCGTACAAGTTCATCACAATTTAAAGCTAATATATTTATTGGATTACGTTGATCTTCCTACAAAATGGTAAAATTAAAAAAACAATAAAATTTAGAAATGTCAAATTTCAAAATGATAAAATTCAAAATGTCATTTTTCGAAACGGTAAAATTCAAAATGCCATAGTATCAAAACGGTAATGATTTTACAAGGTCATAAAGTTAAAAAACCAACCATAGAGTCAACAATCTTTTCAAAATCCCCAATTGCACTCTCCAAAATTTTATTAGATGCCTCCGTATATTTAGCCTGTGCTTCTTCCAAATTAGGTTTTTCTTTAGAAAATGCTTTTAATTTATCTTTAAACTTTGCTGTCATTTCACGATATCTTTCAATTTCATCACTTTTCTCTTTTTCTTTTTTCTAAAAAATTTCAAAAATTTTTTAAAAAATTACAAAAAATTTTTACCATTTTTTCTTTGTATTCTTCCACTCGAACTTTAATATTTTCTTTAGCTTTAGTAACCCTTTCTTGCCTTTGTTTAAGTATTTCTTTATCTTTTTGTAATGTTTGCAGTTCATTATCAACATCTATTAATGATTTTGTATGTTCCATATCAAAACGAGGATTATTGTAAATTAATGGTTTTCTTTCAACGTAAACCTTCTTGGCATCATAACGTGAAGAAAAGACTTCAATCTTTAAATTTAAAAAACAATTAAAAATTTTTATTTTAATTCAAAATGGTCAATTCTCAAAATGGTAACATTCCAATAGTCAATTTTCAAAATGGTAAATTAAAAAAAGAAAAATTCAAAATGGCCATCTTTCGACATGGTAAAAATTTAAAATGTCGAAAAACTAATCTAAAAAATTAAAAAATAAACCCTCAATTGACGAGTCAAAAATAATTGAAAATCAGGATTAATTTCTTTAGCAGTTTGACAAACACGTTCATAATTATCTTCAACTTTTTTGCCTCCAATTAAAATTTTATCCATCTAAAATTAAAAAATAATTTTCTTTATAAAATTAAAAAAATTCAAACATTATATAATCCATTTAAATAAGCACCAACAGAATTTGACGATTTAAACAAATTTAATAAAAAATCGGTAAAGCCTAATTCAGCCAATTGAGAAGATAATTCTACATTAATTTCATTAAAATGTTGAATCTTTAAAAGAAAAATTTTAAAAAATTTAAAAATTAAAAAAACCATTTCTTGAGAAACAATACTCGAATCAATACGAAATTTGCTAATCAACAAATCTTCATCTTGTGGACATGAAAAAATAAAAATACCCAAATCACGTGTAGCAACAACATTATTAAACAGAACGAGATTGTTTGCATCGGGTATATGAACTTTAAAAATAATTTTTTTTAATTTTTAAAATTCTCTTACCATCCAAAAACGGTACATAAACTTGTCCTCTAAATTTTTCTTTATTTTTTGTATAAAATTCCCAAGCATCTGGTATAGCTGGATTATTTCGATATTTGATAATATTTCTTAATTTTGTTTCCAATGAATTACGCTGTGAATTTTGATTTGAATGAAGTTCTTTAAAAAAATTAAAAAATTATTTAAAAATATTTTTTTTTAATTTTACGATTGTCAAGTCGAAAATATGTGCTTTGTTTTTGTGTAATTGCAGTTTCTTCTTCTTTAATTTTTGTATATTCTGCATATAATTCATCTTTTAATTTAGGTAGGTTTTCATCAGGAGACTAAAAATAAAAATTAAAATTAATTAAAAAATAATAATTCTGATTATTTTTGTATTTTTTAAAATTTTTATATTTAATTTAACTGTTTTTATTAATTGTATTTCTGCTTAATTTTGATTTTTGTCTATTTTATTTTTTGTATTTTAGCCAAGTTTAAATTCTGATTTTTAATTTAAATAAATATATTCTGATTTTATTTTCTTTTTGTATTTTCTCTCTTAATTTAAATTCTGATTTTTAATTTTGTGTTTTATATTTAATATTCTGATTTTTGTGGTTTCCTTTTGTGTTTTTTCCAAGTTTAAATTCTGAATTTTTAATTTTACGTCTTTTTCTATTAAAAATTCTGATTTTTGTATTTTTACTAAAAAAACAAAAATAAACTCACAAAATTCTGAGAATGTGTTTCATAAAAATTCTTGTATTTATTATAATCACTCGTAATTGATTCTTTTTCTTTATCCCATTCAGCATATGTTCTTTGAGTTTTTTGAAGTTCATCTGCTGCTTGTTGCAACTAAAATAAATTTAAATTAATTATTTATCAAGTGTTTTTGAAAAAAACCTTTTCATCCAATGAATTATGACGCAAAGATTCTTCAATTTTTTTAATTGCATTTTTATTTGAATTTTTCTGAAAAAGAAAATTTTTTTTTAATTTTTTTTAAGTTTTTGGATTATTTTTAAAATCACAAAAAATTTTTTTTTCAAACCAATTCTCCAATTTCTTTTTCCAACGTTTCAATTGTCGCATCAACACTTTTTATTGATTTATTAACTGGTTCCATTTGAGATTTTGTATTATTTACTTCTTTATCTGCATTATCAACACGTTGTGTGGCTTCTTTTAAAATATCCAATTTATTTTGATATTCCTTAAAAAAATTATTAAAAATTAAAAAACCTCTTCAAAATCTCTTACAATCAAAGCTTTTTTAATTTCTAATAATGTCATTATTCTATTTCTGGCAAACCATTCTTTGTAAGCATCAGCTCTTTGTTTTTTAGTTTTTAATTCCAATTCAACTTGTTCTCCTCTTTTTAAAAGTTGATTTAATTCGTTTTGATATTCTGAACCGTCAATTGATTCTTTTTCGAGTTTTTGATGTTTTTCGAGTAAATCTTTTGGTCCAGCCTGGGAAATTAATAAAATTAGTAAAATCCTTTAAAAATGACAAAATAACCTTTTGAGTATTATACAAAAGTTTTTGAGGTCCTTGTTCAGCAAAACTTTTGACTTTGTCTTGGGCAAGAAATGTACAAGGATTGTCCACCTAAAAATTTATATAATGTAAATCAGTTTAGAAATTTCTAAAAGTAAAAACCAAGAAAAACGAATCCAAAGTAATTAGAAAACTCAGGAAAATGTAAAGAAGAAAGAAGCGAAAATCCTAGAAACAACACTTCACTTCCTCCCCAGGACAGTGGTGTACCATCTAAAAAAGTTCCTTTTAAGAACCTGAATGTTGTATTTTGCACTTTCTTCTTTCAATTCTGACTGTTTTTTATGCCTTCCATCAATTGTGTATGAAGCAGAATTTTTATGGGAAACGATACTGATAGAAAAGGCAACAGAGCGTTTTCGATTATTATCCCAACTTAAAATTTTTTTAATCTTTTAAATAAAAAACCAAACTTTCTTACATATAAACCTCAACAGAGCCCTCATCTTTTCCATGCATTACAAAGTCGGAGATGTTATCAGACCGTCCCAAAATTTTTGGAGAGCCACCGAGAGCTAGACAGATGCCACAAATAATGGAACTTTTGCCTAAATTTTTTCTCAATTTTTTAAAGGTGTTTTAACAATTAAACCTGTTCCATTTGGTCCAATTATAACATTTAAATAAGGACCGGGTCTGCATTCAACATAATTGTACGTTCTGAAAATTGAATATTTATTTAAGGAATTGCTGAAAAAGCTCACAAGAAATTTTTAAAAACAATTTTGTCAATACATCCATGGCCAAGTTGTCGATCTACAGCGGGAATATGTTCGTAGTCTTCTTCAATATCGTCATCAGGTTCTATTTTATTTTCTTTATCTTCAGAGATTCTGGTCATTTGGAGGGTTAAATTTCAATCAATCCTAAATAAATTGCTTCTCTCGACCGACAATGAATTTTAATAAAAGAAAAATATAAAGAAAAATGTGAAGATAACAAAAGATAATTTGTTAATATCTTTAAGTATTTAAAAAACAATACATATAATTTATAATAATTTTTATATGTTATATGTATGTTATATTTTGAAAAAATAAATAAAATAACAAAATAAATTAAATTGAGACCAATCTTCTAAAAATTAAAAAATAATTTAAAACCATGGATGCCAAGACGGATCCATTCTACATAAATTATCAGATAATTGTGCTTGCATTAATAATTGACTTGTTGCACTTGCACCATTTTCGATTTGTGATATTGCTGAAAAAACATTTAAAAAATTTAAATTAAAACGATAAATTTTAAGTAAGACCCAACAATAATATAATTAGAAATTTTCGATACTTTGGTTAAGTGGGTAAATTTTAAATTATAGGGGCAGGTTCGAATCCCTTCGGCTCCCTATGATTTTTAAATAATTATTTAATAATCTAAAAATAGATAAAACATTTCCCTATCCAAAATTTAAATTCTCAGAATTTTTTCAAACCTTTAATTCGATTAAGCACTGTATCAACTGCACGTTTTACAGGATTAACAATATTCATTTTTGGGTCTTCTTCAGCAGCTTTAGAAAATACATCCCAGAGAATTGGTCTAAGCCAAATTTCCAGTGTTTTTGTGTTAAATGAACGTGCAATTGCTATTAAAGCACCAGCAAGATGGCCTTTAAAATTGTAAAAAAAAATATTTTTAAATCTAAAAAATAAAAAAAAACCTTCAATAGAAGCATCCAAAAAATGTGAAATATTAGTAGTTAAACGAAATGGTACTGGTCTATTTGCATCCAATTCAACTTTAAAATTTAAAAATTTAGAAAACTAAAAATAAATAAGACTTACTAAATCTAACTTTTCCAGCCAAAGTATCACAAACTTTTTTTGTTAAATCAAATTTATAATCAGTAAAAAATAATTGCGCTGTAGAAACATCTAAAACTAATCCATCGGGTGACATACTTGAAAGGAAAAAGGCGTGTTCAGAAAGTCCCAATAAAGCAAAATTGATTGATAACTTAATAAATTGTTATTAATTAATTTTTTTTAAATTTTTGCTTCAAGTTTAATTTTGTTTCTGCTTCATGTTTAAGTTTCAGTTTTTTTTGCTTCAAAATTAATCTAAAAAATTCTTTTTTTTTTGCTTCAAGTTTAAATCTTATTAAAAGTTTTGTTTCTGCTTCATGTTTAGGTTTTAATTTTTGCTTCATTTTTAATTAAAAAAAATTGTTTGCTTCATGTTTATAGCAAAGTTTATTTTTACAAATTTTTTGCTTCAGTTTCAGATTTATTTAAAAAATAAAAAAGAAATTAAAAAACCTTTTTCCTCGCATTCCACAACGCTTCAGCATCAGTATATCTTAAATACATCCATTTTGACAACAAATCTTTTTTAACTATTATATTATTATCATTTATCAAATCTCCATTAGATATATTATTAAATAATTCATGAATATTTTTATGAGAATATCTTTAAAAAATTGGAAAAAAAATTAATAAAAAAAAAATAAAAAAAAACCTTAGTTCACCCAATCTTCCATAATAATATTCAACAACACTTAATGGTGTCATTGATTCTTTCAACATTTCATTTAAAATATCAGCAAAAATTACAAAATTTGATGAAGTAGAATTTGAAGTTTTTGTTGAAT
Source organism: Meloidogyne hapla (assembly GCA_000172435.1). NCBI lineage: Eukaryota > Metazoa > Nematoda > Chromadorea > Rhabditida > Meloidogynidae > Meloidogyne > Meloidogyne hapla. Next base: position 46,614 of record ABLG01000133.1, on the reverse strand, counting down.
TTTGTGGATAACATTCCATTAAACGTGAATTTGCACCAACATGAAGAATTTGTGGAATATAAAATTGAATAAAACGTTGGGCTGTATGCTTAAAAAAATTTTGAAAAATTTTTTTTACCCTGAAAATTTTTAAAATTTCAAAAAAAAATTAAAAAAATTTTTCTTTGCCCTAAAAATTTTTTTACCCTAAAAAAAATTTTTTTTAATTTTGAAAAAATTCTAAAAAAAATTTTGCTTACCCTAGATTTTGCAAATTCAATATTTAATAAAGAAAATAATTGAAGTATATGTATTTTTGCTGCATCATATGCAACATTTTCCAATTGAAAAGTATAAATTTTTCCATTTAAAGAGCGTAAACGTATTACACGACAGACTGATGATTCATTACGTACAAATTGTTCAAATATTGGTAAAAACGATGCAATTTGTGCATTACAATTAGAAGAGGTTGATGAAGCTTGCTACAAATTTTTTAGGGAAGTTTTATTTAAATTTTAAATTTATTTTTTGTTTTCAGGTTTAAATTTTTATTTTTGGCCCTGTATCAGTTGAATATCCATTTACAGTTGAATCCCCACTCTCAGTGTTAATACGGTAATGATCAACCAGCTTTTTCCCTTGGGGTGGGGTTAAGAAAGGATTCAACTTGTATTTTGAAAAAAGTCTAACCCTCATCTATAAGCTTTGGTCCTTTGGGTCAACCGGTCCCTATAACGGGATTCAAATTTTATTTTAAAAATGCTTCACGTTAGGGGAACAACAATCCAAAATTTTGATTAAAATTCAAACTAAAAAATAAAAAAATATTTAAAATACATACTCGATAGCCAACATCAAAACTACCACTAAAAACATCAATTAATGCTAATGAACTTTTAAATTTTCCCAAATATTTTGCATGTTCAACAAGACGTCTAAAAATTAATTAAAAAACCTATCAAAAATTAAAAAAACCTTGTTCCCATATTATTCTTCAAATAATTACTTAACTTCTGTATAGATTTACGCAAAGCAGAAGCAACATTAAAAAGTGAAATTTGACCTTTTTCACAATTTTTTAAAAATATAAAATTCTCGTCAAGTATATTACAAATCTGAAAACAAAAAAAAATATTTTTTATCAAAAATACAATTTTAAAAAATACTTTTTTCTCTTCATCTTTTCCAGTAAAATCACTAGCAAAATTAAAATAATTTTTAACACAAGATTGAAGTTTTTGTAATAATTTTGAGTCAATTATTGTTGAAGTAAGATCAGCTATTTTTGTAAATTGATCACTGAAAAAAAAATTCATTTTATTAATTCTTCTTTATTTTTAAGAAAACTCACAAATGACATGATGAAAGAATTTGTCTAAATTCATTTAACAATTCCTGAAAAATAATTCTGATTTATTTTCCGGAAAAATACAAAAAGGAATTTTTTGTATTAAAAAATACAAAAAATTAATTTCTGATTTATAATTTAATAAAATAAAAAACAAAAAAATTCTGATTTTAGAAAGAAAAAAATACAGAAAATATTCTAAAAAATCTTTTGTATTTTCCGGAAAAATACAGAAAAGAAACACAATTTCTGATTAGTATTTTAATAAAATAAAAAATACAAAAAAATATTCTGATTATAGGAAAAATACAAAATAATAAAAAATACAAACCTCAAGCGGTGAAATAGGAAAATTTTCAAAATCAAGCAGAATTTTATTTAATGCATCTATTTCAATAAAATTATTTTCACAAATTGGAAGTAAAATAGAAATAAGTTGATTTTCATTTTCTGTTGTTGATTTTGTTGGACTACTAGAAGTAGAAGTATTATTATTATTATTTTGAAGGGATAATCTGTCTAAAAAATTTTTAAAAAATTAAAAAAAAATTTTTTTAATATAAAAAAAAACATTTTTGTAAATATTCTGTAACACTCTTTGAACCCAAAATTATTCTCAAATCATAAAACATTCGTTGAGGAAATGCTTTTCCAATACATTTTAAAATATTTAAAATTGAAGATGTAGGTCTTTGTTTTGCTTCCAATAAAAGAGCGTTAAGCCTAAAAATTTTTTAAAAAATTTCTAAAAAAATTTTTTAATTAAAAAAATTACCAAAATAACCAATTTGAAGGTGTTATTGTCTCGACATATTTTTCTAACAGTTCATTTAATGAAATTAAAATTTTTTCAGAACCAAAAGATGTCACAATTTTAATAAGCCATAAAAATTTTGCAATTGAATAGCGTGCTTTTATTGGTGATGGAGAAATCCGTGCATGTTCTAATGTACAGGCAATAGCTTGCATTCCAGTTATTTGAGCAGAATTTTCATTTCTTTAAAAAAAAATAATTTTTAAAAATTAAAAATCAAAAACAAACATATTGCTCATAAAAATGTTTGTCAAAAAATCTCCCCAATGTTTCCAAACTGATGTTCCTCCAAGCACATCATGGTCAAGCTGTGCAGCTGCAGAAAATGCACGACCCGCTTCTTCTCTTCTTTAATTAAAAAAAAAATAATTTTTTTTTCTAAAAAATTAAAAAAAAACAAACTTGTCTAATTTACTCAATATAATTCCTTTACAAATCATTAAACGAGATATTTGATCTCTTTTTAATATATGCAATTGTACTCCCTCAATTAAATCTAATGCTTCGATTAATGCATCTTGTGCATTATTTATTGAACGTTTTGTAGAAGTTGTTGTTGTTGATTGTGATGATTCAATAGAAGAAAGGCGTAAAAGGCATTTGATATGTTCGACTAATTTGAGGTGAATATCGATTGGGTGAACGAGGATTGAGGAATGAAGCCTTTAAAATTAAAAATTATAAAATTTCAAAGAATTTTCAAAAAATTCAACAAACTTATTCAATTCATTTTGCGCCAATTCAATTTGATTTGAACGTCTAAGCATTCGTGAAAGTTGAATTTGAGTTTGTGCAAGTGTATGAACTGGTAATGTTAGTAAAGATTTTTGGTCAGTATGTTCATAAAAATGTAAAATTGAAGAAAAGAATTGTGAACGCCAGGTGAATAAATCAAGAAGTGAATTTAATTGATCAACATTAGTGATTGGACGGCTTCTGTAAAATAAAGAAAATTTTCGGTAAAAAACAAATTTTAAATGAAAAAACAAAAACAAAAAAAAAAATCAAAAATCAAAGAAAAATCAAAACAAACCTCCAAGATTTCAATAAATGTTTAACAGCAGCATTTAAACTATTTGACCCATTTGGTGAAGGAAAATTAATTGCTTGTAAATTAGAATTTAGAACATTTGCAGATTCACAAACTTCATGAGTGAAATGAGCATACTATAGAAGAAATAAAATTTATAAAAAAATTTTTAAAAAATTAAAAAAAATCCTTCTTACATTCAAAATATCCAAATGAGAATGTGAAACAATTTGTGGTAATTTTTTCCAATTTGCTATCAATTTTTTATTAATTTCAACAAATGCTTTTCCATTAAAATCTTTACTAGGGCGAAAATCTAGATGATCAAAATTGGCAATCTGTGAGATAATCTTTTTTTAGAAAAATTTTTTTTAAAAATTTAAAAATAAAGAAAATTTACATTAAGCATTAATTTGTAAAGAGAAGATTTTATAATCATTGAAGGATTTCCAGCAGCATCAAGTTGAACCAAACAATCCCTTTTTTTATAAAAAATTTTAAAAAATTAAAAATAATTTTCTTACTTTAAAAGCTTCCAATCACTCAAATGCCATGAAGTTTCTGCTAATAAATTAATATCTGCAACTTCATCAGAATTTGAAAACGTTTCAATTGATGACCAATCATTAAGTTGTTTACAAGAACTAAAATTTTTTTAATTAAAAAAAAATTTCAAAAACTCACTCAATCCAACAACGTTCAAATACTTGAAATTCTGCTTGTATTGCAGGTGTTACAGCATTTAATGAATCAGATTTAAATAATTTTTCATTTAAATATAACATCAATTTTTCTGCTGTTTCTCGAGCATGAAGAAAATCACCCTTAATAATTTTTTTTAATTTTAAAAAAAAATAAAAACCTGTTGAAAAAATGCTAAACATTTTATTGTCTTTTCAAAACATGCACGCTTTCTCCAAACAAAATTATATTGATCAAATTCATTAAGAAATTGATAAAGTCTAGTTAAAGAATCAAGTGTATCCTTTAAAAAAAAGTTGTTTAATTCTGTTTTGTATTTTAATTTGTATTTTGACATATTTAAATTAATTCTGGTTTTATGTTTAACTTGTTTTGTATTTTTTATTTAATAATTCTGGTTGTATTTTCTTATTTTGTATTTTTTAATTAATTCTGGCTTTGTGTTTTTCTGGTTTTGTAATATTTTATAAGTAATTCTGGTTTATATTTTATTTGTTTTTAATATATAAAGATGTATTTTTCCGTTTTCTAACATTTAAAATTAATTCTGATTTGTATTTTTCTATTAAAAATATTAAAAAAATACCAATTTTTCATCAGTCAAATTTGCTGCAGCATTCCAGGCAGAAGTTTCACCACTTGGAATTAATGCATTTTTGGCAACTTTTTCTAATTTTAAAAGAGCAATATGCCAACATTTAAAAGTTGATCCAAAATAGCTTAACACGAATGGGTCAATTTCAATTTCAGGTTTACATTTAATTAAAGCATTTAAAAAACAGGCAACGAAAGAATTTTCTTCAACATCTTTTCCATTATTAATACGAAAAGCAGATGACGTAAGAAATGGAGTTATAAATGAGGTAATTTGTTCACGTTCATTTTCATTTAAATTGGACCATATTGAAGTGAATAACTTTAAAAAATAAAATTTTTTTAATTAAAAAAATTTAAAAAAACCTCAATAAAAGTTTGTTGACATAGTAAAGGATCAGTATAAAGTAAATCAACAAAATGTTCTATCCATTCATTAAAATTATTTTTTTTCTGTTCAGAAGTCATGCAAAGACTAAGAAGAAAATTTTAAATTAATTATTTTTAATTTAATTTTTTACCTTTCTTCTATTTCATTAACAATTTTCTTCATTTTTAATTTATTATCTTCATCAATTTCCATTGTTTCTTCTTCTTTTTCTTTTCCCTCCTCATTTTTCTTATTTTTTCTTCCTTCTTTTTCATCATCTACATCCATTTCTATTTCTTCATTTATTTCAACTGAAATCCTTGGCAATGCTTCAACCTCAACAGATTTTTCTTCAATTATTTTTTCTTCTTTTTCTCTTCCAATTTCTTCATTTCCCCCAATTTCTTCATTTAAAGGATTACAAAAAATTGAACAATTTTTTAATTTTAATAAATTAATTTCTGACTTGTTTGAATTTAATAATAAATTAATAATATGAGCAATACAGCTATTTGAACCATTTGAATTTAATAAATCCCAACGTTCATTTTTAAGGATATAAATTAAACGATTGAATAAATTACAAAGAAAAGAGCGTTCATGAATTGTAAAAAACCTTTAAAAATTTAGAAAAAATTTAAAAAAATATATAAAAATTAAAAAAAACCTTTTACGAATTTCTTTATCAAAACAACAAAGACCCCAATAAAATGCTGGTTGAATATTTTCAATTAATCCATCACCCAACAACACTGACTGATTTTCATATAATAAAATTATTGCATTTAAATATAAATTTTGTAATTCTAAATTTATTGCTAATCTTGTTTCCAATGTTGAAAAAAGTTTAAATAAAACTTGTGCTCCTAAACTTTGAATTTTAATTGAGGTTGAAGAAGATGAAATTTGTTGTAATTGTTGTTGAAATGATTCAGAAACTAATTGAATTTCTGATGAAAGAATTTCTGTTGCAATCTTTAAAAAATAACTTTTTTTTTTTAATTTTAAAAGGCGGACAGATATTTGCGGACAAAAATTTGCGGACGAACTAGACTCAGAAAAGATCCTATCGATTTTAGTGACCTATGGCCACTTGGTCTTGGATAATAAATTAAACTTATTGTTTAAACATTTTTCCATTATATAAACCAATCCAAACATAAGAAGATTTACATTTGGCAGGCAGTCCACAAATGTCATTCCCCATTTAAAAAAATTAAAAAAAAAATCCCAACCTTAATAACATTTTCAATAATTTTATCAGCCGCTCCTTTTTCAATTAAAGGTATTACAACAAATTGTACAATTGTTTTTTGTGCTTCATTATTAAAATAACGAGTACGTGAACATAATAATTCTAAACAGATTGAAAGTAAATCACCAATTAATTTTTGTGCTTGCAAGTCATGTTGATGAATAGGTGTAGAAGAAGAATAACCAAAATTTGTTGCAACATATTCACGAACAAGTCTAAAATAATCAGAAATAAATAAATAATAATAATAATAAAATATAGAAGAAGAAGAAAAAAAACATCAAAAATAAGATAAATTTTAAGAAAAAATGCAAAAAATCGATAAAAATTGACAAAACGCCAAAAATCGATTAAAATAAACAGAATGCCAAAATATTGTTAATTTTGAAAAATCGCGCAAAATCGAAAAATACTGTAAAAATTGGCAGCATGCCAAAACATCGATAATTTCGAGAAAAACCGGGACAAGAAACCGGGAAAAAATATTGAAACCAATAAAAATCCGATCCCTACTGGTATTTAATTAATTAAAAAACACAAACCTTTGCAAAAGTTTCACAAACGACCCAAGACATACAGTTTCCAAATAATTTGACTGTGCCGAATGCATTAACCTCAAAAGTGTAATAACTGTCATTGGAGGTGATGCAGTTAATGAACAAGCATAATTATTAAAAGCATCGTGAATACAACGACTAATATGTTGATTAAGTAAATCAAATTCAATTAGACCAGGAGATGAAGATGAAGAAATATTTTTTGTTTTATCAAGAAGTTTACCCAAAATATTGTAAGTACTGCGGAGAATTTGCTACAAAAAAATTTTTTGAAAAATTAAAAAAAATTTAAATTAACAAAAATAAACCTGTGAATTGCTGTAACTCATACAACAAATTAGCGATCGTTGAAGAGGCCGGAATAAATCAAGAAGTATTTTCTGAGGCTAAAAAAATTTTTTTAAAATTTTCTAACTCTTAAAAAAGTCTATAAAAAACCATATGAGGTATAATATTCGAAAAAACATCCAAAGTAATATTAACTAATTGAAGTTGTTGATTTATTGCAGTTTCATTTGCAGTACTAAACTGTTCAGGATTTGGAAGTTGTAATTGCTTTTCAAATCTAAAAAAAATTTTTTTAATAAAGAAAACTAAAAAAAAACATTAAAGAATACAAGTTTGTTCGAATTGTAACAACATTTCCAAAAATATTTGGTTTTAAAGCTAAACGTAAAAGGAGGAGAGCGCGTCCTACAAATAATTGAAAAAATAATTTTTTAAAAAGAAAATTAAAAATTTTCTTACTATTAATTTGTTCAAGAGCAGAAGAAACTCCACTACTTGTAGAAAGCTAAAAAAAGCAAGTAAAATTTAAAAAAAATTTTTAATCAATACTTGATCTGTAGACGTCGCCATACGAAATAAAAACATAATTATAGTATCAATAAAATTTTTATCCATTTCTTTGTTTAAATCGGGTGGAGCGGGAATTGAGGGCTGTTAAATAAGAATAAAATAAATTTTTAAAAAATTCTAAAAAATTAAAAAAAATATTTTTTTTAATTTTTAAAAAAATTTTTCAAACCTCATTTTCCACATTACTAGTACTTGGTTGACTTGCTTGTGTAATACTTTCATCAATTTCCTCTATTTTATTAGTCAAATTTTGTTGTCTATCCTGCTCCCATTTTATAACAACTTCACAAAATTCTAATAATAAACGTTTTGTTTCTAAACCAATTTGTATTGACATTAATTTTTGAATTGAACTTAGGATTAATTGAGCCATTTGATGACGAATATGATAAAAAACTTAAAAGAAAAAAACTTTTTTTGAATTTTTTAATTAAAAAAACCTTTATATTGTCGAATTATAATTTGCCTAGAAAAATTTAAAAAATCCAAAAAAAAATCAAAAAAATTTTAAAAAAAAACCCTACAAGCAATGAATAATTTGTAGACCATAATTTTTACTTTCTTCAATCATAACTTTTTTAATTAATGCTTTTAATTGAGAATAACCATCTGTCATACGTTTTGTAACTACAGGGATGAGAATATCAAGAGATTTACGAACCATTTCTTTATTGTCCTAAAAAATTTTTTTTTGAAATTTCATTGAAATTTTTTCGATTTTTTTTTAATTTTACCTGTTGATATGCTTGTATTAAACTATTCAAAACTTGCAATACAATTGTACGATTTATTGAAAATTTATCAATAATGTTTGCAATAAGAAAAAGTCCAGCATATTTTTCTGTAAGATCACCACAGAAAATTTGTTGAAGACAAGGCCAACCGAAGCTTAAAAAAAAAGAATTAAATTTGAAAAAAAATTTAAAAACATACAGCATAAAAGGGCGGAGATTTCCTTGTTCTTGTTTATTTCCTTGTTGCCTTAAAAATAAAAAATAAATTTTAACAATTTCTCAAACCTTTTTGAAGGATCATAAATATGTGCTGAACATTTTTGAACAAATAAAGCACAAAAAAGATACATAACAATAACTAATGTATGACTTAATGATGTTCGATCAGTTGTTGCTTTTTGAATTATTTCTCGACAGAGAACTAAAACAATGTTAGAATTTTGTTGATTATTTTGTTGTTGTTGTGAATCTTCTGTTGGAGAATCTGATGATGATTCTAAACAAAATGAGTGACTCTAGATGATTTTTAAAAGAAAACCTGTTGTATGACCACAAACAACCAAATCAACGTCAAAATTATCAAATGCAAAAGAAAATGATGGAGCAACAATATATTGCATAAAACGAACCAAATGCATTGAATGTCCATTTTTTGGGTCAGATTTAAGAAGGTTTATGACTTTAAAAAATGTTGCACGACGAAGAGATAAAGAAATTTTCTAATAAAAAAATTTTTAATTAAAAAAATAAAATCAAACGTTCACTCACAGGAACAATTTCTTCTTCAATAAATTGTTGTAAAAATAAAAAATCTGAAGCATAATTTCTCACAAATGCAAATGTAAGATCATATAATAGATCAATAATTTCATCTTCAGATGATAAAATTTCGGAATTTTCTTCCGTTGTTTGAAGTGCCAATAAAAATTTTAATTTTGTTAGAATTATACGAGCACAATAAACAGGGACATCAAATTTATATTCATCAAGAATTCTAGGTGGAGATTCTTCTAAATTAGCTTCAGGGAATATTTGTCTAACAGAATGATGATTCTTTAAAGAAAAGAAAAATTTGAAAAGAAAATTTAAAAAAAAACCTGAAAAGTTTCTGATAGCCAAAGTTTTCTTATTGAAAATATAATATCATTCCATAATTGAATATAATTATTAGAAAAATCATTGGAATCATTTAAAAGATTGTGTTTTTCAAAAAATGTTGAAAGGAAGCGGAGAAAATTAAGCATAAATTTTTCGTAAGTGGAATCATCGTTTAAATTAGGGGAGTTTTGCTAAAAATAAAAAAATTAATTTAAACAAAAAAATCAATCTTTACAGCAAGCAATTCATCAGCAAACATTTGTAAAGTGGACAAATTATCTGCTATCGAAAGTCTAAAATTTGTTGCATCATCCTTACTTGTAAGAAGCTTAAAAATGTTTAAAAAATAATTAAAAATTAAAAAAAATGTAATCAAACCACAAGAAAATTTGTAGCTGAATCATTATTAAATATTTCTTTTGTAATAATTGTAACAGGATAAATATCACTTGAAAATTTGGATAAATAAGAAAAATAAATATTTTGCCAAGTAATATTCAGCTTAAAAAATTAAAAACAAAAAATTTAAAAAAATAAAAAATAAAAAAAAATAAAGAAAAATTAAAAAATATTTTAAAAAAACCTTTGTTGTAAATATAGAAAGACATTCAGAATAAAAATAAAATAATTGTTTTAACAATTCTTGATCCAAATAATTTACTTGTGTAAAAAATTCTACAGCACTAGAAACACATTCAACATCAACAATATTAATATTAGACGAGGAATCAATTAAATTAACGAGATCTTTCTAGAAAATTTTTTTAAATAAAAAAATGAAATAAAAAAATTAAAAAAATAACAAACCATTAATAATTCCAACTCTTCCAATTTAAAATTTCTATTAGAATATTTAACCAAAAAATTAATTTTATTAAAAAATGTAAAGCAAATTGATTGTTTTTTGTCAATAAAATCATTAATAATTTCTTCAAGTTTTTTATTAATATAAGAAACATTATCAGAATTAAATTCTTCTATTATCTAAAATTAAACAATAAATTTTTTAAATAAAAAAAAAAATAAAAAATTACCTTACTAATACATTCACAAGCCTCTTCCTTTAATTTATCATTTTTCATATTTATAGCATTCTCAAAAATCGTTTGAAATATTTGTTCTAACACAATTTGTTGTTGTTTTTGATGATGTAAAAACTTTGGAATTTCTATGCTGATGGATTTTGAATATGAAGAAATATTAAAATATAGAAGAATAAGTGCTTCTGAAGGAAGGAAAATATAAAAATCAGAATTTAAAAAATACAAACTTAAAAATATAAAAATAATTAAATCAGAACTAGGTAATTAAATAAAAAATCAAGGAAAAACACAAGCCTAAGAAAGGGAAAATACAAAAATCAGAATTAATTTTAAAAAACAAGGAAATTGTGTATTTCTTAAGAATCAGAAATATTTAAAAATACAAACACAAAAAGTGTTTTTAAAAAGACTCGAATTAAAAATTAAATATTTACTTATTGCTGCTTGTCGAAGTAATTCAAAATCTTTTGTTTCATTTTGACGATAACCAACAGAATCATCATTATTTAATTTCTCAACCTCATTAGAAGAGAGTAAATTTCTTGCAAACATCATACATTCATAAAGAGGTATATCAATATTAAATTCTTCAATTTTTGAACAAAAAATAAAAAGATCCTTTTAAAGTTATTAAATTTAAATAAATAAAAATTAAAAATATTCTTTACAATTCCAGCAATTTTAGATTTAATAGAAATTGTAGAAAATTCTCTTATTGCTTCAAGAATTTTTGTTCTGAGTGATTCCTTGGTGTTTTTTAAAATAGAAAAAAGAGAAGAATTTGTTCGAGAAGATAATAAAGATATTATTCGAAAAATCTGAAAAATAAAAAATTTATTTAAATTTTTAGAACATTTAAAAAATTTAGAGAAATTTTTTTTAAAAATTTTCAAACCTCTTTTCTCAAGATATTATCGGAATCATCAATATAATCAATTAATTTAGTCACAAATTGATTTAACATTTCAACTGATTGACTTGAAGTATCATCATTTGGAAAACATACATTTAAAAGTAAATCAATTGTTTTTGAAGAATAATCTAAAGCTCCACTAGAAAGTTCATTAGACAAATCAGAAATCATCTAAAAAACATGGAAAATAAAAAAAAATTTTTTTTATTAAATTTACTTGAATACAAGCTTCAAGAATTTTTATAGAATTTTTTTGTACTAATAAGGAAGGATAATATTCAATTATAAGTCTTAAAGCAGTACATCCACCAAGTTTAGAAAACCATTCACAACTGTAGCAGAGTGATGTAATTTTGTCAAATAAATAATTAAATAATGGAAATTGACAAATTTTTTCAACATTTTCTTCATAAATAATATTTACTGTGTCAATTATAATACGTAAAGCGAGCTAGAAAAAAAAATAAAAAAAAAATAGAAAAATTTTTAAATTAAAAAATACCATAGCAGCATGACAATAATCTTTATTAGGATCAGACAAGGTTTGGGCAATTACATCAATTAAAATAAGTGAATCCATTGAAGAAAAATCTTTAAAAAATAAAAAATTAAATTTAAAAAATTATTCCAAGAAAATCAAACCTTTCTCATTTACTTCAAAAATTCCATGTATCGTCAAATATTTAATTACAACTTTAAAAAATGGAAGAAACTTCCCTCTTGTTTCAACATTAAAAATTGAAATAAAAATTCCTTTTAAAGCATTTATTGCTAATTCTCTTGAATTTTGATCAGAACATAAATTTATTAAATTTGATGAGTTTTCATTAATTTTAGAAATATTGTTAATAAGTTGAGAAGAGAAATTTGTAAAATTGAAGCTTTCAAGCGAAAAGATTCGTGATAAGACAAATCTTAATAAAGAAGCTGCAGCAAGTTGAATATGTGGATTTAAATTTGGTTGGCTTCTGAAACAGAAATTAAAAAAAAATACATAAGAAATTCTGATTTTTAATTAAATAAAGAATTTTTGAAAATTACAAAAGTAAAAATACAAAAGAAAATAAAAAATGAGAATTTACAATTGCAATTCTGATTTTTAATTAAATTCAGAAATTTTTAAAAACACATTAATAAAAAAAAAAAAACAAAAAAATACAGAAATCAGAATTTATTTAACAAATTAAATTAAACCTCAATATTTTAACTGCAGCATTAACCAATTCATTCAAATCTACAGTACATTCAATTGCTTCATCATTTAATTGTTCAATTTGTTCATTACCGTTTATTTGATTTTTATGAAACGATAAAATTATTTGAGGCATTTTTTCTTCGTTTTTCTTTATTTTATTAAAATCTTGTATATTTTGAGCATCCAAAAGTATTTTTCTATTTGAACCACCAAATTTACCCAATATTCGAAAAGCAATTAATGATGAATGTGAATCACCATGAGATACACAATGCCATAAACCTTTCATTAATGAAGCACGAACAGGTTGCATATGATCATAAACTTAAATTTTAAAGGGAGAAGATGATTATAAAGAATATTAAAAAATTTTTAAGAAATTTTTAGAAATTTCTTAAAAATTTTCCAAAAATATTTGTGTCTTCTTGTAAGAAAGACAACCTCTCCAAAAAATTATTTTAATCAAAAAAATTCATACAATATTCAGGCTGTAGATTATCAACACAAAGTTCAAGTGTACGCAATCCTTGTTGAACAAGTGTTGGAGAACCATTTAAAGCACAAACTAATGGATCCATTAAAAGTGGTAAATAAGGCAACAGTGAAGATAGGCGTACTGGAACAGTTAAACATAATTCAACAAAAAGTTCATGAATTGATTGTAAATGAGAACCATTTTGAAGGCGATTCTTAAGAAAACTTATGAAAAAAATTTTAAAATAAAAAATAAACCAATTGTTGTAATATTGAAGGTAAAAGAGGAAGAAATTGATGATACATTTGTTCATGTGTCCCACTTCCTATTGATCTAAACAATGCTCGGAGAAGAAGAAAATAGTTTGTAGATTCGCGCGCTTCAAGGGCATATTGCATAGAATCTTGAATTATTTGATGAAGAAATGGCTGAAAGAAAATTTTAAATTTTTTTTAATTTTAAAAGGAAACCTTTAAAATACTATCACAATCAGAATTATTTGACGAACAAGAAATTGCATGAAAAACCAATTTAAATAATTTAAGGTAAAGTGTGGCTCTTTCATTATTAGCTAAGTATTTAAAAAAACAATCAAACTTCAAAAAAAATTAAAAAAAAAAAACCTCCCAATTCCGGCAATCTTGCTAACAAAAATTTAACCAAAATTTGCCCTGTTTTATTCATCGTTTGTGAATTTGTAAGAAATGTGCTACAAATATTTTGTAAAATTGGATTGATGGTTATACGTTCAATAAGAAACTAGAAAAGAATTTTTAGAGATTTAAAAATAGTTTTTAGACAAACCTCCATATGTTGTTCAAGTACACGTTCAAATGAGGATGTTTCAATATTTGTATACTTAAAATAAAGATAAATATATTTAAATGAGTAAAAACTGTTCAAGAATGGTCAAATTAATTTTCTAATATTTTTATTAAAAAAAACAAAAATGTTGGGCCCCAAAAGGTTTCGAACCCTTAACACATTAAAGGCAAAATCAAGAAGACAAACAGCTAAACCACAAATAAAAAATAATCAATACAATTGCAATAAAAGCGTCCAGCGTTTCCTTCTCTTCTTTTGACCGTACATTTGAAGAACTATAAAAAATTAAAAAAAAATCTACAAAAATTAAAAAACCTAATTTTATGTTGATAAACACTTCCTCCTCCTCCTTGTATTAAATTTGTTCCAATTATAAAAATATCCAAACAAATTAATCCATTTGGAAATAATTCTAATAAATAACGTTCAACTGTTGAAACAACTTGAGGTTCTTAAAAGAAAATATTTTTCATTAAATAAAAATAATTTAAAAAAGAAAACCTTGTTCAATTCTAATTTCTTTTAATGCTATTACCATCATTTTTATTGGTTGAATAATAAATCTTTAATGAAAAAAAATTTTTTAAATGCTAAAATCAATTAGAAAATCAGCTCGCTAACCTTACTAAATTTTTACAATCATTTAGAGAAAGTGGTGAAATTGGGTCTTGCCATGCTCGACTAGCTTCTATTGAAGACGACTGAAAAAAAAAATAATTTTAAAAAAAAAACTAAAAAAATTCAAAATTCTCTAACAGCTTTCTCCTGTTTTTGCTGTCCTCCTCCACCAGTATTTTCTATTTCTTGTGTTTGTCCTTCATTCAAAATTGTTTTACTTGGAGATTGTTGACTACTTGCAATTATTTTTTGTTCTGTTGATTTAATTTGTTGTTGTATATTTTTATTATATTTTTCTTTAATTAAAGGCAAATGAAAATTAGCAATTAATTTAGCTTTTCGAAGAAATGAATTAATTGCATTACAAAGAATTAGGCGTTGCTTTAAAAAAATTTTAAAAATAAAAAAAAAAAATTTTTTTTTAATTTTCTTACAATTTCTGTAACATTCTCTTTTGATTGTATTATTAAAGGTTCTATTAAATTCATCATTAATTTTCCATACATTGTTTGGACATAAGGTAAAAGTTGATGATCATGTAGACAACGTGAACAAAGAAAAAATATACTTAAAATTTTAAATTAAAAAAATAAATTAAAAAAAAAATTTACTGTTTAAGTAAATGTGGAATATTCATTCGAACATGATGTAATATATCCGCAAGAAGAGAATATGACTGATTCCTTTAAGTTAAAAAAAGTAAAATTAAATAAAATTAAAGATAAATAAAAATTGATTTTTTTTTGTATTTTTGGATTAAAATTTGAATAATTTTTTATAATAGAACAAACGAAAAATAAATTAAAAAAATAAAACATTAATAATATGAGTCTCAAAAATCAAGGTAAAAAGATTATTTTCTAGAAATTCGTCAAAAAAATCGGAAAAATCGTTCAGGTCATAGACTTCGTTTTTAGAGTGCGACAAGGTATAGGAAGGCTCTAGGTCCCTAAAATCTAAAAAAAATACTAAAAACTAAAAAACAAATCGCTTTACCGCCCAACCATTGTAATTTGTAGCCCCAATTCCCCAAAAAATAAAAGTCAAAAATAAACCTCAATTGATCTTGTGAAGTAAACGAATTTCCTAATAAAGCTTTTTCATCGCACATTTTTGGTATTATTGTAATAAAATTAGTTTTAAATTCTGATTGAAATAAATATTTTAATGCCATAAGTAATTCTCTTCTTTGAATAATTACTTCTGGATGGAATGAATCAATTAACATTAAAATTGCGTCTGTGATAGATTTTGTGTGTTCATTGAGAACAACGGCAATCTTTTTGAAGGAATTAATTTTTAAAAATTAATTTTTAAAGAAAACCTGTGACTGTTTTGCTGTATATCCAATAAAAGAGAGTGCTCTAACTTGAGAATTATGAAATTCATCAACCAATTCTCGATTATAAAGTTTTTCTTTTCTTAAATCTTCAGGCAATTTAATGTTTATATAACGAAGAAATATTGGTATTAAATCTAAAACTTCTCCAAGTAAATGTTGTCGATGCATTTGAATTAATACGAGAAGGAAAACTGACATTTCAGCGAGTACTTTTACGCTTTGATTTGCTTTAGGGATTAATGTGTACTGAAAAAATTTAATTTTTTAATGAAAAAAATCATAAAAACCTTTTCAAGTGTAGGAGTAACACTTCCCTCAGTTTGTTGTTGTGGAGAATATGTAAGTGTTGTGGTGAAATAACAACTTCTTAGGGCCTGAAAATTGAAAAAAATTAAAAAATAATAAAAAATTTTTATTTGGATATTTCGAATATTGGACATTGTAATAAAAATTGAGCATTCTGAGATAGAATATTTTACAAAATTGGACTTTTCGAGATTGGACATTCTGGGATTGGACATTTTACAAAATGGACATTCTGAGTATGAAAATTTTACAAGATGTGCATTCTGAGTTTGAACATTCTACAAAATGGACATCTCACAAAATTTAATATTTCGATAATTTCGAGGTAGGACAATTTATAAAACTTTAATTTTTAAAATTTTTGAACCTCAACAACACTTTCTTCTATTGTTCTATTTGTAGTGCTAAAAGGTTTTTGTAAAAACATTGATTCATTTGCTGTGTGTTTCAACATTTCTGTATAAGCATTTTTCCATTGAATAAAAAAGCTAGTCAATTCTGAAGCAAATGCTGGACGAAAAGTTTTTATGTGATCAGTGAGGATTTTAATTATTAATAAAGCATTTTCTTCGTTTTCCTTAAAATAAATAAATTTGAAAGAATATTTTGAGATAAAAAGAAAGTCAAAAAATTTCCTGGTCCTTGGGAATCAAAGAACAGTTAATTTACTTGAACCAATCCCCAATATCTAAAAAACTTTTAACTACGCCGTTAAGTCCTTGAAGTTCGAAGACAAAATTTATTTAAAATTATAAAAAAATGTCGTAAATCGGTCCTCGAAAATGACATAAAAATACATTAAATCCCAAGTTCCAAAAAGCTATCCTATAAAATAAATAAAACTAACCATATAAATAAGTCGAAGCAATATTTGTTGAAGACTTTTACTATAAGATTTGACTACATCATTTGAAGATAAGCGAAATAATAATTCTAACATTAATTTGCGTAGTTGCTAAAAAATTATTAAAAATAAAATATGTTTTTAAATAAACCAAAGTATTATTTTCAGCAATAAATTGAGGAGAAGTTTCATGTAATAGTCTCATAAAAATACATATGAGGCCTTCAATTAAAGAAGAATATGCCGACGTTCCAAAAAGTTCGTCAAGGTTTTCGCTGATTTCCTGGAAAATTAAATAATAGGGATTTTAGTATTTTGGGACAAAATGTCATCAAAAATTAAAAATTTTTTAAAATTGGAAAATACTAGACTACTCCCAAAACAAAAATCCGAGCGACAAATAAGCACCTAAAAACTCCTAAAAAATTACAAACCTTCAAAACTTGAAATTTAACATCATCTCTAGGTGCTTCACTTAATGTATTCATCAACATATTTAAATGAACTGCCAAAGGTGGAACTGAAGAGGATGTTGATGGCATTGATGAAAACAAAACTTGTGGACTGCTTGATTGTTGCATTATTTAATTTATTGGCGAAATTTGTTTCTAAAAAATTCTAAACCTAAGGAAATAGCTGAAAAAAGGTAAAAATTTGATTTAAAAAAATAAAAAATAATTTTTCGAGAATAAATAAACTCTCTCAAATAAAAAACAAAAAAAATTCGAGCAATGATTTAACAATTAAATACGTAAAAGAAAAAAATATATAATAAAAAAGCCAATAGGAGGCGAAAATTATTTTTAAAGGGGTATTAGTCGAAATTTTAAAAATCCAAATTTTTCGACAAACTCCCCTCAAAAATTTTAACACAAAAATAATATTACAAAAAAAATAAAATAGTATATATTTCGCATGTTTTTTAAATCACAATTTTCTTTCCGAAAAATACAAAAACAAAAAGTCATTTTTAATATTTTTTAAATTATTATACCTAACCAATAACCACTTTTCCACTATCTTCTTTTCCTTTTGGACGAGGTTTGCCAGTTGTAAATGGAATATAACGATATCTTATCATGTGCATAATTTGCCTTTTCATTGTAAGACATGTCAGAACTTGAAGAAAAAATTTAAAAAAATTTTTTAATAAAAAAACAAAATACCAATAAAATACATGACGAGAATTGGCCAAAATACAGGTACATCAAAGAGCTCAAAAAAGGTGCAGGTAAAGGCTATAAGCGTTGATTTCATTGTTGATAACCTTAAAACAGTAAAAGTTTCTTGAAAAAAGTTTAATAAGTTACCAAAACTTAAATTCCGGTAAACGCCGCATAAAAGGCCGAAATTCTTCAGAATTACTTTTTGGCAAAACTGGACCTTCATCGTCTAAAAATTAAAAAATAAACAATTCTAATTAATTCAAATCAAAAACCTTCATCAAATTCCATAGCTGGATCAATTTTTGGAGTGAGAAAGGCAAGGAATAAATTTAAATAATAAATAAACAATGCATATGTGACGATGTAGAAACCCTTTAGAAAAAAGTAAAAAATTTTAAGAATAAAAAAATTAAAAAAAAAACCTGAAGAACAATAACTCTCCAAACAAAAATGAGTATTAACGACACTGCAATGACCTTAAAAGATTAAAAAATAAGTTATGGGAAGCTGCAATGAAGGTCAATTGAATAATCAAAAACAACAAAACAAACAAACCCAACGAATTGAAGTGTATGGAGTGAGCCTATCCAGATAATACTGATACTTCTAAATTTGTAAAGGATTAAACATTTTAAGAAAGTAGAAGAGAGGAAAACTTACAACCCCAAGAGAATTGAAGAAACGAGAACAAAGTCCTGGCTGATCCCGAATATCGTCCATTAAATAGTAGAATCTACTTTGATTAGACTAAAAGAATAAAAAGGAGATAATCAATAATTTAAATATGAAAGAACAAAATCTTAAACAAAAGTACTCAAAACACAAAAATAATAAAACTAGGCCAAGTTGGATTAGTTGGAGTTTTCAGTTTTCATAGATCAATTTGTCTTTTTCTCTATCAATTCACTCTAACTCTTCTCTTGGTATTTTGTTTCTCTAACTTTCTCTCAAATATAGACACTGTCTAACCTTTTTAATAAAATTAAAAATATTTCATTTCACCAACTTTACATTTCGCCAAATATTATCAACTTTACGTTTCGCCAACTACTTTTTTGTTTCCCATCGGTTTTTTCTGATAATTTCTTTGGTTATTGCTGCCAGCTGCTGTTTTTTTTCTGCATTTGTTTACAAGGTTTATTCTAACATTTTTTTTAGTTTTTTTAACCAATCTTGTTTTTTAGTTTCTATTTTTTTATCAGAGAGGAAGTGGTGTGACCACACATTTCTACTTATTTTCTTCCCTCTTATCTTCAATTATTTTCTCAACATTTCTTTCTAATGGCACCACCATTTCTGTTATTCCTCCCCATTTTTATTATTTACATTAATTAATACTTTATTTGTGACATTTCTCTTTTTTAAACATTAAAACAATTTAAATAAAAATGTTTTCCATCGAACGGGTTCGAACCTTGCCCGCAAAACCAAAAATTTTCCCACTTAACCAAAAAATAATTTTTTAAAATTTTCCCTAATTTTCCCTATTTTTCTTTTTTTTTTTCTTTTTCAGCAATAATAAAATGGTTTGCCCATTCTTTTTGACAATTATTGCTTATACAGCTATTGCTTATTTTCTTAAACGAATTTTGACTTCAATTTACAACATTGTCTTCCCATTTTTATATGCCGTCCCACAGAACCTGCAAGTTTTGGCTGGAGCAAAATGGGCATTAATAACAGGTGGAACTGATGGTATTGGAAGGGCATATGTTAATGAATTGGCCAAAAAACAATTTAATATTATTATAATCTCACGTTCTCAATCAAAATTGGACAATGTAGCTAAAGAAGTAAAAGATGAATTTAAAGAAATTGAAGTGAGAACTATTGCTTTTGACTTTACTAATCCAAAATTGGAAGATTATGAGCAACAGATCTTTGACAAAATTAGTGACGTTGACATTGGAGTGCTGGGTATATTTTTTTTAATTTTATGGGTTAATTTGGGGGGATCTCCAGGCTGACTGTTTCTGGCTTGGTTATCTTCCCTAGTCCCTGGTTTTCACCAAAAGTGATCACCTTTCTCCTCGCTCGTCTAAAAATATTTTTTTCTAATCCTATTATTTTCCAGTCAATAATGTTGGGATGAGCTACGAATTTCCTGAGCGCTTTGAGCGTGTTCATGGTGGACTTAAACGTGTTGCTGACATCACTGTATTTTTTTAAAATTAATTTTTCATTGTAAAAATTCCCATCTTTTAGTTAATCAACACATTCCCTACAACCGTTCTAGCTCATCATGTTCTTCAACAAATGGTTAAACGTAATAGAGGTGTTGTGGTGAATGTCGCTTCTTCTGCCGCTTATTTTGATTGGTTCTATTTGGCTGTTTATAGTGCTACTAAGGTTTTATTTTTTTAAATAAGCTTTTCTGTTCTTTTTGGGATCCACTTTTCGGCTCTTTATTCGGCTCTTTATTGTTCGTCTTCGCCCAGTCTTTTAAAAAAAATCTTTTACATTTTTTAGTTAATTCCCCCTCTCTTAGAAATACGTCACTTGTTTGTCTTCAATCCTCCGCAAAGAATATGCCGACACAAATATTTACATCCAAACAGTTTGTCCAATGATGGTTGCTACTAAAATGGCTAAGATTCGTCGCTCTTCATTTTTCACTCCTTCACCTGAAAAGTTTGCTAGCGAAGCAGTTCGAAGCATTGGATTGACTGATGAGACTACTGGGTGTTTGGCACATCAAATTCAGGTTTCTTTTTGTCATAAAAATTTTCCAAAATTTCTTTTTCGTCTTTTAGGCTGAAATTATGTTTGGCTACATCCCCGACTATTTCCTCAATAGATTTATTCGAAACAGTTCTTTGGCCACTCGAAAGCGTGCTTTGAAGAAGATCAATGAGAATTCTGCTGCAAAGACTGATTAAATTGTTTTTATTTTAAATTATATAGGAGAGCATTTTTTTATTGACCATTTTAATTTAAAAAATAAATAAAGTTTATAGAATTTTTTAAAAATATTTCTATTGTTTTCTGAGAAAGTTTTGAAGTTCCCTTCCCATCCGGTTGTTGCCGACTTCACGACGACTCTCGAGAGTTGATGATTCTTCATGACGATTCTCCTCTCGTCAGGAATAAATTCTTCCGGAAAACACAAGAGTACCCTTATCTCCCATAAACTAGTCATTTAAGCACCCAGACTCAAGTGTCCATCGATTTTTCTAGAATGTTCTTTATTTTAAATTTTCTCCTACAGTATTTATTTTTTAATGCCAATTTTGGCGAAATGTTTTTTCGTTTTCTCTCGAATCAAAAATTTTTTCTCTACCACGATTTGTGGTGCACCACGGTTGTTGTTGTTCGTTTTTTTGATGTTTTTCGTGTTTTTGTTGTTTTTTTATGTTTTTTATGTTTATTACGTGTTTTTTCCATCCCCTGACCCGCGCGCATGCGAAAAATATAACAAATTAAACTAAAATTCTAAAAATTTAATTTTTTTTCAAAATTTAATTTTTTCTCTTTTGCAGCATGGCTGTGATGATGAACATGCTGTACGTGGAGCTGTGTTTATTTTTTAATTTTTTAAATATTTATTTTTATTTTTTAACATTCTAAATGTTTTTTACTTTAGAGAGGGACATGGGATGCAGATGTGCTCTGGTGGATGAAGATGGTGCTGATGATGGCTGAACATGGAGAATATGGATCTCCGGTGTAGTTTAAACTTTTTAAAAAATTTGGGGGTGTTTTTAGCCAGGTTTGGCCTGTGGTGCTCATCATGGCTGGTGCTCCGGCTCATTTTGGTGGATGGCTGGCTTTGGTGCCCAACTGGGTTTTTTTTTATTTTTTGAGAATTTTTTCAAGTTTTTCTTTTTTAGGCAATGCTGATGTCCAATTTGGTGGCCAGATGGGGGCCAATGACCAATGAAACACTGGAGGATGATGAGGTTTAATTTGGAAATTTTTTTTCCTTTTTTTAATTTTGATTTTTCGTTCAGTGGTGGCTCTGGTGCTCAACATACTCTGCTGGTGGCTCTGGACTGGTGGATGGTCAATTTGGAGGACGATGGCCACCGGTGGAGTGTTTTTAATTTTTGGGGGTTGGGGTTTGTTTTTTTAAAGATGTGTGAGCTGCTGGTGCTGATGATGCTGGTGGATTTGCTGCTGCTTCTGGTGGCTTGGGTGGACGTTTATGTTTTTTTTAAAAAGAACTTTTTAATTTTTTATTCTTTCAGGTGAGTGCTCTTGGCCATGATCTTGGTGGTGGAACTGCTCTTGGTGGCCGTGGTGGACATGATCTTCTAGTGGTGGCTCTTCAACCTTTGTAAGTTTAAAAAAATCAAAAATTCTAAAAAATGCGCGCCAAAAATGCGAACTGCGATTCCCCATCCCTTCCTTTTTTTTTCACTTTCGCGTTTTTTTGTTTTTCGTTTGTCCACTTGTTTGTTTTTGGAATTTTATGAGAAAATGATTTGGATGATGGAGTGGATGAACTTCAATGGATGGATTCAACAATGGATGTTTGATTGGCTTCGATGGATGCTTGGCTGTGTAATGTGTACAAGGTTTTTTACCGATGAAAAAACGAATTTTTAGGCGAGAGAAAGAAATTTATTTAGAAGCCTGTGTCTATCGCCATTTATCGATTATTATCGATTGATATCGATTGGATGTAATGTCACTTCCAGAAGATTCTTTGTGGCATTCTGTTTATTTAGATATTTTTCACCACACTATTTCTCTAGTTAGAGAAGAAGAGAAATAAAAAGAGTTCTCGCTTACCAATATCGTGTTCTTTTTGCGCGTTTTCTTTTCTTTTACAAATTTCCATTCTTTATGTCCTTTGTTCAGATTCTTTTCAGATAATTTTAATTGTTTTTATTATTTATTTCTTAAACTATTGATCAACATTTTCTTCAAATTATTCTCTTCATGCTTTTGGTGTCAACTCCTTTGATCTGAGTGGTTGGTTAATTAGATGATCGTTTTTGATGTCTTTTAATGCCTTTTGAAGCTTTGGAAATCAAAAAACAGATGAAAAGCCTAGAAAACTTTAAAAATTTGAAGGCAGGACGATGGTTGTGAGGTTTGGATTTGTTTATTAAGGGTGGGTGACTTTGGAACAACCAGGGGTTTTAAACTTTGTTTTTGAATAAAAAGATAGAGCAGATTCTAGGCTATTGAAAGATTGAGACTTCTTTGCACGAGAATTCGTTTAAAACTTAAAAAATGTCTTCAACTAGTCGAACTCTTGAAAACTCGAGAATTGTTCTTCCCTTTATTCTTCTCGTTGTTTCTTCAAAAATATCCAAGAATCGTCTTTCTACTTTTCAAATAAGCCTCACAAGACGTCAAAAAATTCATCTGCATTAATTATAAACCCCAAAAAGAAAATGAGTGATTGACAGTAAAAGTGGGGAGGTTCTTCCTTCTTTATTTCCTATCCTTCTTTTCTCATCAGAAAAAGATCTTTCTTACCTTTATTAATTTATTTTCCTTTTTTTAATTTAAAAATATAAACAAAACAGCTGTCAAAGTTTTCGTTTGATTTAGGGAATTTTTTTTAATTTTGAGAGAAGACTTGATCGCCTTTTTTGCCCTTTCCAGATTTTCTAGAAAATTGTGATTGTTCTATTTCTACTCTTCAGTCGCTCTAAAGTCCTCTAGCATATTTAGATTTTTTAAAATTAATTATTAAAACGTTGAAAAATCGCGTGGGATTGTCCAGACCGTTGTGTTTCGCAAATATCAATTTTGAGGCATCACCTTTCAGATATATTTTGATTCAAAATTTTATTCTTCCGAAGCATGCTTTCGTTTTCCTTCTTTC
Source organism: Meloidogyne hapla (assembly GCA_000172435.1). Lineage (NCBI taxonomy): Eukaryota > Metazoa > Nematoda > Chromadorea > Rhabditida > Meloidogynidae > Meloidogyne > Meloidogyne hapla. The sequence goes on along the minus strand of ABLG01000133.1, from coordinate 22,763 downwards.
ATTTTTAATTGAATTAATCTTTAATTTTATAATCAGAAATTTAAAAAAAATCTAAAAAATGTTTCCACCGCGAAGACATAAATCAACACAAAATAAACAACAAAAATATTTATTTCCGCCAAATGAAAAGAAAAGGGCAAAATCAGAAATTTATATTACTACAATTGATGGGAGTGGAGAACAGCAGAAAAAATATTCTAAAAGGCGAAAATTGAGACAGCGAATTAAAAATGAGTAAGAAAAAATGGTTAATGAGGTTTATGGGATTAGGAATTTTTTTTTTAAATTTTCCTATTTTTCTATTTTCAAAAAAGCCAAAAAATAAATAACATGGTAAAATGGCATGGAAACCAATTAAATATTCTTCTATCTTTCATTTTCTTTTTTCGCTCTCTTCGCTTTTTCTCAGCTAAAATTGGTTTATGAGTCACCTATTGAACGCTTCAAATCTCTTACACGACGAAACAAATAAAAAGTTGTTCTAAATATTTTTTTTAATTTATTATGATTCGAAATTGAATTTTAAACCCAACGCCCAATCCTCTCCCTACGCCGAACTCGCCAAACCATTTCCGCTGTAAAGCCAGCAGCTGTTCATTATCTTCTCTCAAAAACGTCATTTTCCCAATAGCAGGGAATGAAATATTTTCTCTTTTTTCTAAAACAAGGAGGAGACATATCAATACATTTGTTCTCTTTCCTTTTGTTTTTGTGCCGGAATTTCTCTTCATCTGTCCCTAGAGGCGAAATGAAGCTAAAATTAGATTTGTATTGATTCGATGAAATTCTCAATTAATTTTGTTTTTTATGACCCAATTAAATGAACATTTAATTGTTTTTTTAATTTAAAAATTTTAGTCAAAAGTATTTAAACAATTGCCTTGTATTTTTTTAATTTCTTCATTTTTTCTTATGCCTACGGGCGATTCCTTGAGATCTACCTCTTCAGAGCTTAATCCTCCTTACTGGTAATTTTATTTAAAAATTTCGTTTTGACTATTTTGTAGCTAAGAATCTGCTCTATCTTTTGATATTATGAACAAAATTATATCTTTTTCTAAAAATAAGTTATGAGGCTTTAAGATAGTTTGGGACGATAAGTCACCTTTTCTTATTTTCCATAATTTCCAAGGGTTCCAGTTTGCACCGGCAGTCTCCCAACACCAAACAAGTGTTTTCGTGCCTCCTCTTCACCACGTGTTTGTTTTTCTCAACATAATAAATACGAAGATTCGTCTACTGACGACACCGCCTCTACAAGCTTTTGCCTTAGAAAAAATCATAAAAAAATGTCTTCGGTTTCTTCCTCCTTTTCAAGGCTGAGGGGAACAAGTTTGACTTTAGATGAAGTAGAAAAAGATGAAGAAAATGTTGATGAAAGGGGAAGAAGAGAAGAATATGATGTTTCAACTTTGGAAGGAATTGCGAGGAGAGAAGGATCACTGGCTGTTATAAATGGGCAAAAACGTTCTTCAGGGATTTGGAATGATCCGGTTTGTTTTTTCTAAATTAAAAAATGTTTTTTTGTATTTTCAGAGGGTTTTAATGATTCTTCTAGTCTTTTAAAGTCATTTTCAAATTAATGACCACCAACAGGGTTCGAACCCCAGACTTCTTTAAATTATTCCCAACTAGAATTTGACAAACCAACCACTTAACCAAGCAGCGATTGGAGCAAATAAGTTTTCTGATCGTCGCTGAATAAATTTTCTATAGCTTAAGAACGGATAATCCATTTTTTATGTTTTTAACATCATTTGATAGACAATTAAATTTTCTATAAGATAAACTAAAAAGTAAAGTTTAAGTAAAATCCTTAAGAAAGATATGGTCTAAAAACACACTTTGCCAATTCTAATTCTTTTCTTTCAAACAATTTTTAAATTTAAGGTAATCACAATTAACGTTTCTGGAATGCGTTTTCAAGTATCTTTACATTTATTTTTGCAAATTAAATTTATTTCTTTAGACATATCAAAGCACACTTGAACGTTTTCCACACTCGTTTGTTTTAAATATTTCTTTACAAATATTTTTAATTTTCTCAGAATGTTAGGCAATCCAACAAAAAGACGTGCATTTTGGAATGAACAATTAAATGAATTTTTTCTTGACAGGAGTAGAACTTGGTTTTTTATTAAAAAAAATTTTTTTAAATTCTTTTTCTCTTCAGTTTTGAGTCTATTCTACACATTTATAGGTTATTTTTATTAAAAAATAAATAATTTCTTTATTTTTCATAGAACTGGAGGTCAAGTAGTTAGGCCAGTTACTGTACCTGTGGAAATGTTTATTGATGAATTGGTTATTTTTATTTAATTGTTTTTAATTTTATGTGTTTATTTAAATAGCTTGTTTATTCGTTGTTTTTACTTTTTACTTGTCTCGTTATTATATGTTTTATTAAATAAACTTCTTCTTACTAAACATTTTATTTTTTGTTTGTAAGCTTGGTTTGTTAAGTACTTGTTTTGTTAAGTACTTTTTCAAATATTTTTAAATGAAAAAATAAATGTTGGGCCCTGGTGGTGTTCGAACCCGCACCCCTCTAACTAGAATCTTAATTTTTTATTTTTTTTCTATCTTTGAACTTATAATCAGTTTTGTAAGCATTTTTATTAAAAATATTTATTTAAACAAAAAATTTATTTTTTAATTTTTAGTATTTTTATCAACTAAAGGACGATGTTTGGTCCAACTTTTGTGAAAGTGAAGGTTGTAAAATAGTTAAAGAAGAGAAAAAGCCTTTAAATGCAACTCAAAGAAGAATATGGAACATGGTTTTATTTATTAATTTATTATTTTTAAAAGATTTATTTTTTAAGATGGAACATCCAGATTCATCATTTTTGGCACGCGTTCTTGCCGCTATATCTGTTGCCGTTATAATAATGTTTGTTAATTTTTTAGAATTTTGTTGTTATCTTTGGTCCAAATATCTTTAGAAATTTTCCCTGTGTTTTTAAAATATTTTAAAATGATAAAATAAATGTTGGGCCCTGGTGGGGTTCGAACCCGCATCCCCTCCTGAACTTGAATTTAAAAAAATTCTTTTTTATTTTTTATTTTCTCTATTTATTTTATAGTAGTACAGTCTCTTTTTGCCTTGAAAGCATTCCAGAATTAAAATCGCAGGCAAGTACAGAAAGGGAATGGTCTTCACCTTTCTTTTGGATTGAATTTTGTTGTTGTCTTTGGTTTTCTATTGGTTAATTAATTTTATTTATTTGTTTAATTTGATTTTTTTTTTAATTTCTACAGAACTCGTTATTCGTTTTCTTGTGAGTTTTATTTTATAAAAATATTTTTGGAAGAAAAATTATTTTTTATATTTTAAAAGGTTGCTCCAAGTAGAACTGATTTTATGAAGGTTTATAAAAATTTAAATAAATTTTTAAAAATTCTAAACTTCCTTTTTAAGTCATTTCTCAATGTTCTTGATTTTGTTGCAGTTGCTCCATTTTTTATAAATTTAATGTAAAAAATTTATAAGTAAAAATTATTTTTTCCAATTTTTTAAAGTTTACACGATGCCGAAAATAAAAATTCTTCTTCAACTTCATTTGCTGTACTTCGAATTGTTCGATTAGTTAGAGTATTTAGAATATTTAAATTAAGTCGTCATTTTACTGGACTTCAAGGTTTATTTTTTAAATTAATTTTTTTTTAAATTTTTTCAATTGCTAGTGTTGGGAAAGACTTTTCGTGCTTCTATACAAGAATTCTTTCTTTTGGTATATTTAAAAATATAAAATTTTGCCTATAAATATTTTTAGAAATTTCCCCGTATTTTTAAGAGGTTTTAATAAGATAGATAAATGTTGGGAGTTGGTGGGGTTCGAACCCACGCCGCTCTTAATTTGGAATTAACGGGAGTTAATAGCACTAACCACTTGACCAATATAATTCAGTTGTGAAGACGGCAAATGAGAAAATAGTGTATAAATGTAAGAGAGACAATTTCAAATATAAATGAAATTTCAATCGATTGAAATTTTTTTAAATTGATTGGATTCTACAAATTTTATGATTTTTGAACGGCCGAAGTGTTCGGCCGACTAATTCAATAAGAATCTTCTAGAATTTCAAAGAAAAATATTAAAAAATATTTTTTTAATTTTATTTAAAATTTAGATATTCTTCATGGGAATAGCTTTGGTTCTCTTCTCTAGCGGTGTTTATTTCGCAGAACAAGGAGAACCGGGAACTAAATTTACTTCAATTCCTGCGACTTTCTGGTTTGTACTGGCGACTATGACTACAGGTTTATTTTTTATATTTTTTAAAGAATAATTTTTTAAATTTAAAGTTGGATATGGCGATTTGGTTCCAAATGGAGTTTATGGAAAAATTGTTGGGTAAATGAATTTTTTGAAATTTTTAAAAATTTATTTTTTTTAATCTCAAAGTTCGTGTTGTGCGTTAATTGGTGTTTTAACATTGGCATTGCCTGTCCCAATTATTGTAAGAAATTTTTTTTTTAATTTTTTGAAATTAAAATTTCTTTTCAGGTAGCCAATTTCAAACGTTTTTATCGCCAAGAAGTTATATTAGCAAAAATGTATGAACAAAATCCTCGTCCAGAAGAAACACAAGCATTTATTAGACATCGAGGAAAAAATGGGGGAACATTTAAAATTTCTTTAAATAATAAAAATGGAATAAGAAGAGGAATAAAAGATGATGACGATACTGATACAGCTGAAGGTTTTGAAGAAAAAATTGGTGTTGATCCAAATATTTTGTTGGTTTGAAAGTTTAAATGGATGGGCAAAAATCAACGAGGAACATGGTTTGTTGGACTGCAACCAAAGGAAGAAAGGACAAAAAAAAATCTTTTTTGTGCCATTAAAAAATATAAATATAACTTATTGTTATAACTACGGGTATTTCTTTTTGTATAAAAAAATTTAATTTTCTACAATTCAACTAACAAAGAAGAAAAAAATTTTTTTACCATTTACCATTAAACAAATTCAAATTTTAGAAAGGAAGAAAAAATATATAATAATGAATTGACAAGACATTTTTAGAGAAGGAATATGGAGGGAAATGTTTTTTTAAAAAATTGAGAATAATAGGAAAAAAATCCTTGACCTAGCAGAGATGTATAAAAAAATTTTCTGGAAGGTTTTTGGAGTTTTTAACTATTCGAGAAGAATGAAAAAAAAATTATTTTTAAATTTATACACCTCCACTTTTAAATAATTTTACAAATTTGAGAGAAGATTGAATGAGAAGCATGAAGCAGAAAAAAAAAGCAAAAGTTTGGGCAAAAAAAAATTAAAAAAAGAATGGACAAAATTGCAATGTTTTAACAAGCGATCAAAAAGAAAAAATAGCGCAAATGAATTTATTTTTAGAGTTTAATTAAAAAATGTGAATTAAAAAAAATTCTCAATAAAATGGGAGGGGGAAACAACATTTGCGATTTAATTAAAAAAAAATCAATTGATAGAAAAAATAGGGAAAAATGGAAAGACTAAATTTTCTGTTTTGTATGTGACTTTCACAGACTTTAAAAAAGTCTAAAATATTTTGGTTGACTATAACTTTTCTTTAAAAAAAATAAAAAAAACCTCTCTCTTCAAAAATTCTTATCGAATACAACTGTGCAAATCAAGACGAGAACGAACCGTTTTTTGATTACTTGATTTGGAGAAGACATGCCAGAAACGTAAAGTTTCATCACCAGCACCGGTTACAATTGATTCACCATCGGGAGACATTGCCTTTAAGAAAAGAAGATTAAAAAACAATTTTAAAGAAAAAAACAAACCAAATATAAAACTCTAGATTGATGACCAGACAATTTTGTTATTGGTTGCATACTTGGATATTTCCATAAAATTACTTGATTGAATGAATAACCATGCGTTGAGACTAATTCTGGGCTATGTTTTGACCATGCAACGTTGCAAACCTTTAAAGAAAGGTAAAAGTTTTGATTTTAAAAATTAATTTTTTTAAAGAAACCTGGCTTCCTGTCTCAACACATTGCATTGCCTGTCCAGTCATTGTATTCCAAAAACGCAAAGATCGATCGGCTGTTCCTCCACCACTGACTAGAACACTTGGATGATGTGGAGACCTAATATAGGTTAAAAAGAGTTTTAAATTAAAGAAAAAATTTTTTTTACCAAGCCAAAGCTTTGACAGCAGCATTATGTTCAGTATATGTTTGAATTGGCTCATTACGACGAAGACTCCAAACAAGCAATTGATTGTCATTCCCTCCAGAAGCCAAATATTCTTTATTTGGGGACCATTTTAAACCGCAAACCTTTAAAGGTTTTTTTATTTTAAAATTTTTTTACAAAAAAACCTCTTGTCTGTGGGCACTTAAACGTTTTTCAGTCACATTACTTTCACGCAAATCTCTATAAATAATGCAACGATCTCGTGATCCAGAGCATATAACATTGTCATTCCAAGCCAAACAACCAATTCGCATCTCGTGAACTTTTATATTGTGAATGCGTTTTTGGGTACGAGTATCCCAAATCTTAAAGAAAATTTACTAAAAGGGGCTGGAAAATCTTTTAAGAAGAAACCTGTAAAATCCCTTTATGAGTTCCAACAGCCAATAAATCTCCACGTTCTGACCACTGAACAGAAGTAACCGATTCACTATTTTCATTCCCCAAATCACAAAGTTTAATCACTTGACTATTGCATGCACTCCATAAATAAACACAAGTATTTAGGCCAACTGACAACATATTTTGGCTTGACCAGTCAACAAGATTTAAGTAAAAATCATCTTGAAGTTCAGGAGCGTCCAAAACTTTGTATGGATTTTTTGGAACTTTGCGTTGTGGTTTTCTTGGAGATTTTAGTAGTCGTTGACTGTCTAGAAAATAGAAGGGTATTATGAAAGAAAAGTCGAAGAAAACAAACCAGCAGAAAGTGGACTCGATGAAAATAAAGGTGAAGCTGCATTTGCGAGGCTACCACCAACAGAATGTGGCACTTTGTGAGTGTACTTGAACAATGAATGAGGTGTGCTTCGTTGTAAAATTTGAACGCTTTCGGTACTGTCACAATCACTCTTAAAAAGAAAAATTTTATTTTTAGATCTTTGGTTCAAGATCTTCCTACAGGACATGTCCTTTCAGTTCCCCGGGAAACCAAAAAAAATATTAAAAAAATTTCTTACCCTAACATCAATAATTGAATGTTTCAACAATTCATTCTTCAACAAAGCTCGATGAGTAACAGAATCATGTCCAGTCTCTTCTAATGGAAGTGCCCCAGTATTAGGTCCGTTGTTACCAACACCATTATTATTTATTGAATTAGTCGAAGGTTGTTGTTGTTGAGTTGGTTGTTGTTGTTGAGCTGTAGATGAACTACTTTGAGAGTTTGTGACATTACTCTTTAAAAGAAGAGGATATTAAAATAGGAAAATTAAGTTAAAAAAATACGTGATCATCAAAAAGTTTTCTTGCTGGCGTATTATTTGAAGCATCAGCTAAAGGATGACTTGAAATCGAAGCATATTTGAACGCCCATTCCTGTTCACTTTCACGTACTGGAATATATCGATCGCCTCCATCAGGTCTATATTTAGTTGGCGTTGTTTGTGTTGAACCTCTAGGAGTCAGAAACTTTTGTGGAGAAATTGGTGGACGTTGAAAGAATCGCCGTAAATAATCATCATTCATTTAAATTGAGACAGAAGGTGTCAGTTGAATAAGTAGAAAATATAATAATATTTCTAGAAAATTAAAAATTTTAAAAAATGAGGGGACATTATATAAGATCTCAGGGGATCTATCAGACTTTTTGACCTGATTTTTCCTCGATTTGATATCAAAAATCTTATTTAGGCCTGAAACCAAGGCCCAGGATAAAGTCAATCGATTTTAAAAATATCCAACTGAATGTCAGACAAACAAAAAGAATGATAAAAAGTCTTGAAACCGGAACAAACAATAAAAGAAAGACAATGGGAAAATCTTACCAGAGAAAAAGAGTAAAAAATGACCACAAGTCATGTGGTTAGATGGCCGTTTGGCAATATGTATTTTTTGATTTTAGTGATTTTCTTAGCGTAAATTTGAATTTTTAATTTTTAAATTTTTTATTCGTCATAATTTTTCGAGAACTTTTATTGATTTTTCTTTATTGATTCTTCTTTGTTTCGTTCTTTAGTCTTTCCCAGCCTTTGAGAAATTTATATTTTGACTACAATTAACGATTTTTCTTGTCATTTTTCTATATTTTATTTTTAATTTCATAATTTGTAGTAAGAAATGCTTAACAACGATTTTGCTGCTGTTCTTTTAGTAAAACGAGAAGTTTTTCTTTATATGATTCCACCTTTATCTGGGACTAAAGGATACAAGTAAATTTTCTTTTAAAAAGTTTAAATTTATTTGTTGATTTTTAGAGCTTCTGACTGGAATTTGGGTAATCCAAATTGGACTGGACGTCTACGTTTGGTTTCAAAGGCTGATGATACTTTAGAAATTCGTTTGGAGGATAAAAATACAGGTAATTTTATTTTTGAAGACAAATGCTTGCGGGCAATTTTAAATTATTTTTTTCTTTTCTAAGGTGAACTCTTCGCCAAAGCACCAGTTAATCGGCTCAATTCTATTGATTTTGAACCCGTTACTGATTCTTCTCGTTATTTTGTTATTCGATTAAGAAGCGACAATGGACAAGCAAGATTTGTTGGAATTGGATTTAGTGACCAAAGCGATTCTTTTGATTTGAAAGTTTCAATTCAAGACTATTTCAGAAGTGCTTTAGAAGTTGAAAAGGAAATTAAAGCAGAGGAGAGTGGAATTAATAAAATACCTGTTTTAAGTGAAGGTTTATTTTTTAAGATTTTTTTTGATTTTTAAAAAAATTTTACTTTTGCAGGACAGACGCTTACACTCAATTTTGGGGTATTTTTTTAATCTTTTAAAACGACTTTTGAGGTTTCCAAGCCTCAAAATGGGCTAACCACCCTTAATCGATAAAGTGGATTTGACCTTTCTTGCATCAGGGAGTATAGCCTTTCCTCACTTATAGCCGTTTTGTATTATTATTTTATTTTTTGCCTTCTTGGATTTTTTCTCTCACCTAACTCTCCTTAACTTAAAAAATTTTTTAAATTCCACTTTCAATTTATTTTTTTAAGAAAAAAACAATCGTCTCCAACGACACTCAACGTGTTACTTCAAACAAAGAATCTCCTAAAATTTCTGGTTCAGCTGCAATTCCTCCACTCTTACCACCACCGCCTTCGTCTTCTTCTACCTCTCCTTTGGTTCGGCGTTAATTGGATAAATAACTTGCCATGTTTATTTAAAAAAAAATTTTTTTGGAGAAATTTTTTATCTCCTTTTTTGTTTGGTAATTTTTTTTTTAATTTTTAAATAAAAAAATTGAGAGTGCTTAAATCTTTTAAAAAAGAATTTTAACTGACCTTTTTCATAATATGCATGTTCTTTTATATATCCATATCATTTTTATAAAAAAAAATTTGTTGTTCGTTTTATAATTTCTGACACCTTTTCTTGTATAAAGGATTTTCAAAAAAATTCAAAAAAAAATTTTATAAAGCGAATAAACATTTATAAAGTTGCACAATATAATTTTTTCATATACATATAACCCTTAAAGACTAAATTATTATTTTTTAAATTTTTTAAAAATAAAAATTTTGTGTGATTATATTTTTCTTTCTTCGCTTTTACGTTGTTAAATCAACTAATTATCTTTTTTAATTGTTTAAATTTAATTTTTAAATATTTTTAAAAAAAGATTTAGTAAAAATGGTTGGTGGTGGTGCAACAATAACAGCAGTAACTCGATTAAAAAAGGATTATCAAAAATTGGTTCGCGATCCTGTGCCTTTTGCAATTGCTGCTCCTTTGTCTTCGAATATTTTGGAATGGTTGGATTTTTTAAAATTATTTTTCTTGGTTTTTGGGGTTTTAAAAATATTTTAATATTCTTATTAGTTATTTATTAAATATAAAAAGTCGCGGCCCCGCTGGGGTTCGAACCCTCGACCCTCACACCAGTCAAATCTAACAAATTTGCACTTAACCAAAAATTCTTTTTAAATTCATTTTTCCCCTTTACCCTTCAGAAAATCATCTTTTATATTCTATTAAATGTAAAGCTTAATTTTTATTTAATTTTAGGCATTATGTTGTAATGGGAGCACCAGATACTCCTTATGAAGGTTTTTTTTATTTTAAAAATAATTTTTAATTAAATTTATTTTTTAAGGAGGATATTACCATGGAAAATTGGTTTTTCCACAGGATTTTCCTTTTCGGCCTCCGTCTATTTGTAAATTTTTATTTTTTCTATTTTTAAGTTTAATACATTCATTTTTAAAGATATGCTAACTCCATCAGGCAGATTTCAAGTAAATACAAGATTGTGTCTATCGATATCGGATTTTCATCCGGTTTGTTTTTAAATCATTTTAAAAAAATATTTTTGATATTTAAAATTATTTTAGACATTTATAAATGTTAAGAAAGTTATTTTGACCTCAAAAAATATATTTACCATCGAGAGGGTTCGAACCTTGCTCCTTGAATTATTAAAGACTAACATTTTTCCACCTAACTAAAAAATTAAATTTTTTATAATTTTGTCTCATTTTTAAAAATTTTTAAATTAAGGATACTTGGAATCCTTCTTGGTCAGTTAGCACAATTATAATGGGCCTCATCTCCTTCATGAACGAAAATTCGCCAACACTTGGTTCTTTAATTACTTCAGATTATGAAAAGAGAGTATTTGCTAGGTTTTTTTTTATTTTTATTTTTTTGTTTTTTAATTTTTTCTTTATTTTTTTAGGCGTTCCCGTGAATTTAATCTCAAAAATACGCAGTTCTGTGAAGTCTTTTCCGAATTAGCTGATCAAATCCGTTCCGAATTGGAAGAAGAAAGAGCTTTACTTGGAGAGGGGAGCGGTGGAAATGAAAATGGAAATAATCAAACAACGAGGTTTTTTATTAGATTTTTTGTTCATTTTAAATTATTTTTGTATTTTTAAAGACCAACCTCTTCATCAATTACTGCTAATATACTTATGGTTACTGGTGTAGTTATTCTATTTTTTGCTGTTCGTTATGTGGTTATGAATGCAACAACAATCTAAAATCAAAGAGAAGTTTTAATGAAAATTTATTCAAAAAACTTATTCTTTTGCTCGTTTATAGGGCTAAGGTTTTTTTTTAAAAGTCGCAAAAATCTTTAACTAAATTATAAAAAAAATTCCTAGCCCCATTGATTTATATAAATTAGTACTGGATTTAACCTTAAATTCAGCTCTAAAGCCCTTTCTAACAACTATTATACTCCCAACACTTTTAAAAATTGTAATAAAATAATCAAGATGATAAAAACAAACGAAATTATATAAAAATTAACTTTTATTGTCAAATGTATTTATCAAGCATAAATTTTATAATAAATTTGAAAAAAAAATATGTGGAAAGGATTTTCCTGTTTTTTTATATTTTTTGAAATAACTACTTAAATTTTTTTTTCATTTTCAGAAATGTAAAGACTTAAAAAATTAATCGATTTTTATTATTTAAATGCCTTTTGCAGCAATAAAACGTATTAAACGTAAATGGCTTCCATTGGCTTTAATTGGTCTTTATACTTTTTGTCTCTTTTGGTTTGGCAGACTTTCAGCACAAATTGGAATATTGGAAAGAATTTCTTTTTCAGTTAATCAAGGTTTTATTTTTTTTAATTCAAAAATTCTAGCAATTTTTTATTTTAGTTTTTTTTGATGTAGTGGGGTATGTTTTGATTTCACCCCAAGAGGTCACGGGTTCGAACCCCACTCGCGGAAGTTATTTTTTATATAACTTTAAAATTTTGTTAATCTTTAATTTTCCATCATTTCTTTAATTTTTTTAGTTCCTTCAATTGAATCTCCTTCCATTTTACCTTCAACATATTTACTTGTTTTGATTATGACAAAAGCAGAGAATTTAGGTTTTTGAAGGTTTTTAATTTCTTAAAATTTTTTTAAAATTTTCAAAAATATTAAAACAATTTTTAGCGTTAAAAAAACCATTTTTTCTGTTTAAAATAGAATTGCGCGATACTATCAGACAAACATGGTTACGTCTATCAACAAAAACACCAAATCTTTACATTCACAAATTTGTTGTTGGAATGGATGAGAAAAATCATTTAATCGAGGAAGAAATGAATAAACATTCGGATTTACTATTGATCAATTTAACCAGTGAATCTTATCAGAATTTGGCAAAGAAAACTTTATTGGCTTTTAGGTTTTTATTTTTTTTAAAATGTCCAAAATTCAAAATGTCAAAAAATTTTATTTTCAGTTCAGTTTCTGAAAAATTCAAATTCGTTTATCTTCTCAAAATCGATGATGACAGTTTTGTACGACTTGGTGCTTTATTAAACGCTTTAAAAGATATTGAACAACATCCTTTACTTTATTGGGGTTTCCTTGATGGACGTGCAAAGCCTAGACATGGAGGGAAGTGGGCAGAGAATGAATGGCGTTTATGCGATAGATATTTACCTTATCAGGTTTTTAAAATTAATTTTATATTTTAAAGTTATTGAGGAATTAGGGCTAAATTAAAAATTAATTTCTCTGGTGGGATTCGAACCCGCGACCCCCTTTACCTCTAAACCAATGATTTTACCCACTTAACCACAAAATAAATTATTTTTTTTTTAAATTAATTTCTCTGCTGGTGTTCGAACCCACGCCCCCTCTATCATAAACTCATAATTTACCAACTTAACCACAAAATAAATTTTTATTTTTCTATTTTCAGCTTGGTGGAGGTTATATTCTAGGACAAAAATTAGTTGATTATATTGCAAAAAATGCTCAACTTTTACAACTTTATCGAAGTGAAGATGTTTCTGTTGGTGCATGGTTGGCTGGTTTGAAAGTTCGTTACGTTCACGAGTAAAAAATAATTTTTTAATTTCTTTAAACAAGTTTTTAAATTTTTTAGTCCACGTTTTGACACAGAATGGACTAGTCGTGGATGCAATAATGAATATTTGGTTATTTTTTTTTAATTTATTGAAATAATGTTTCTATTTTTTCAATAGATAACTCACAAAAAGACAATAAAAGAAATGCAAACATTATTTAAAAGTTTGTCGTCATATGGTGTTTTGTGTTTTCCAAACGAATATCGTCTTCGTCCATCTTATATTTATGATTTTTCTAAACCACCAAGTGAATGTTGTACAAGAAGGAATGGATCTAAAATTCCTTAGTTTTTTTAAATATTAATAATTATGATCTCCAATTTTAATATATAATAATTTGCCATTTTTAACAATTTTTGAAAAGATTTTTTTGCTCATAACTTAAATTATTTAAAAAATTTTATATTTTGTTTTTCTATCTAAAATATTTTTTAATTTTTTAAAAAGCTTTTTTTTAATCAATTTCGCAGCATTAAGAAGAATGTTAGGTAATGATCTTTCTCAACAATCAGAAACAGCTCTAGTATATTTCAACGGCATTTTAACAATTTTGATAAGAAATGCTTTGGTTCAGTTAATTTGGAATGGTGGAACTTCAAATCAGAGAGATGATAGATGGTTTGAAAAAGATTTTTTTAATCTGATAAAATTTTGTTTTTCAGGCCTTTGTTCTCTCTGGATTTCTTTACAATTGTCCTTCCAATGTTTTTTATTCAAACACTTCTAGCTGATTATTTGTTTTTAATACTTGGATCTTTTATAATACTCATTTTAATTATACTGGCATTAAATAAATCTAAAATTTCATTCAAAAGGTTTTTTTTTTAATTTTTCAAAAAAAATTTTTTTTTTACTCTTTAAAGAAATCGCCCACATGAAGAATCTCTTAATTCTCAGAAATTGTCAAAACCCCAATGTTGTGAAATGTTTATTTGTTGTAGACTTGTTAGGCCAGAAACATCTCGAGCTATTTATAATACACATACAATGATGAGGTTTAATTTTTTTTGATTTTTTAAATTTTTATTTCTCTGTCGTCCTTTAACCTTTGCAGACTAAAAATTTTTTTTTCTTAAATTACCTCCCTTATATTTCAACAGAGCTCTTCTTCTCAATACAACAGCTTTGGCAATATTAGCTGTTGACTTTTCTATTTTCCCTCGTCGATATGCCAAAACTCATTATTATGGTCAGTCTTTAATGGACACTGGAACAGCAGCTTTTGTTTTTGTAAATGCTTTGGCTGATGAAAGTGCTGATAGGCAAGGAAGAAAACCAAGAGAAAGGGCTTTAAAATCTACAATGTAAAGATTTTTTATTTTTTTTTAATTTTGCGGACAAATTATAATTTTATTTTTTAAGGAATTTGTTCCTATTTCGAGTACCTACACTTTTTATACTTATTTTGCTTGGCATTGGTCGTTCATTATTTGTTCAATTGAGTGGATATGGTCAAGATGTTACAGAGTTTGTTTTTAAAAATTTTTTTGAAAAATAATTATTTTTTTCTTCTGCCAGATACGGCGTTCATTGGAACTTTTTTGTTACTTTATTTTTCATTCGGGTATTTTTTTTTATTTTTACAAAAAATTCTTTTCCTCAAAAGATGTTTGTTGCAATTGTCCCAACAAATTTAATTATTTTTGTTGGTCTATTTATTGGTATAATTTATCAAATTATGTTAACTTTTGCTGGCTTGGAGAGTTGGTTATTTAAATCAGAATATGGAGGAAGGCATGGCTTTATAGATCAAAATCGTGAAGGAATATTTTCTTTATTTGGTTATTTTTTTGTTTATTCTGGTTCTTTTCTTTATTCAAAATTGTCAACAAAATTTTTGGAAAAGTAAGGAAAATTTTTTCAAAAATTTTTTGAAATTTTTTCTTTTAAAGAGAAAAACGTCTTTCACTTGCTCGTACCTTGCTACTCTTTTTAATCAGTATTTTTTGTTATGGAGTTCAATATTTATTGGAAAATTATGGTTTTAGGCTACAAGCATCAAGAAGACTTGCAAACTTGCCTTATTGTTTTTCAATGGTTTGTGAAGAAAATTTTGAATTTTTTTTTTAATTTTTTTACAGTTGTCTTTATTTTCTGCTTCAATAAATTTACTTTTAATTTTACAATTTATTGCTCCTTTTTTACAATCAAAAGGTGGACTTGTAGAATCAATTAGTAGAAATGCTTTGTTACATTTTCTTGTTGCAAATTTATTAACAGGGTTTTTTTTTTAATTTTTTTAAAATTTTTAAATTTCTTTTTCAGATTTATAAATATATTTAGTGATAATATTTTAGAAATTAAAGGAGCAATAATTCAAAGTTTAATTCTGGTCATATATTCTTTTATTACCTCATTTTTAATTTATTTAATTCCAATTAGAAGAACCTCAAAATAAATTTTTGAAAAAATTAAAAAAAATTATTTTTATTGTAAAAAAATACTCAAAGGAAGGATGTTTGGTATTATTTTTTCTTTTTTTTTTTAATAATTGATATTTAAATTATTTGTGGTATTATATATTTGCTAGGGTATTAAATTAAATGTTTATTTAATTAAAAAAATAAAATTTTGAATTTTTTAAAATTTTATTTCTCTTATAAAAGATTAATTTCTTTAAATATATTTTTATAATAGAAGTGGATGATAAACCAAATAATTATTTTTTTGGAAGATTCTTCAAGGTTATGTTTTATATTTTTTAATAATATTTTTTTAATTTTTAGATTTTTTTAAAAGGAATATTTCTCTTCAGGGAGCAGCCCTTGGCCTTGGATAATTTTTTTAAATACTTCTTCAAGGATTTCTTCAATCTTGGTTTGAACTTTAAAAAACTTTGGGTGAGATATTTTTAATAATTACTAAAAAGCTTTAAAGGCTAATTAAATTTATCAAAAAAAATTTTTTAAATTTAAATGAAAGCTATAATTAAATGTTTTTAAAAGCGAAATATGCGAAAATGCAATTAACAACCAGTTAAAAATTAAAAATGGACGGATTAAAATGCGAGTAAGAAAAGATAAGGTGGAGATAAAACAATTGCGGATTTTTCTGAAAATTTTTTTTTCGAAAATTTAAGTGTCCGCAAATTTTTTGCGTAAAAATCCGCAATTATCCAAGTAAATTAAAAAAAGACTAGTTTAAAGGAAAAATTGAAAGAGAGGTATTAAATGATTTATAAAAGCTAAAAGACCTAAAAAAAACATTTTCTAAAAAAATCCTAAAGCTCTAATCAAAAAAGCGAACCTTCCTTTTTTTTTCTAAAAATAACCATTAAATGCCTGTATCACAATTGATTGCATTGGTCCTAGTCTAATAGATTTTTTAGTTGTAAAATCCAAAAAAGAATTTATTGGGTAATCCAAAACAGAATTAATAGAATTTGAAACAACCCTTCCATGCCATTTAATTTTTTCATTTTTGTGTTTTTGAAAAAGTGGGAAAAGTTGTGAAGGTGGTAAAATACGTGTAATTGAGCCAAAATTTGCAGCAAAAATTGTTATCTTAAAAAGGGGAATTTTTAAGAATTTTTTGAAAATTTTTAACAAACCTCTCCATAAAATTTTCTTTCATTTTCTTTATTATTTAAATATCTACAAAGTAAAAAAGCATCATGTTCCATAGATTTTGTAATATAAACATTCCCTTTTAATAAAGAATGACTATATTTTCGTAAATTTGTAAGCCTCAAAAAATTGCGAAAAATTGTTTGGGAGATTTGGCTGAATTTCTAAAATTTTTAGAAAATTTTAATGAAATTTTTAAATTAAAAAACCTTTGGTTTACTCGATTTAATAGAAGTTGTATTAAAATTTGTATTATTTGTTGAAGAGAAGAAGGGTTTTTCTTCTTTAATTTCATCAATACTCCAACCAAAAGGGCCTCGTTGAGGAAACTTAAAAAGAAAAATTTAAATTAAAAAAATTTTCAAGAAAATTTTTTTTCAGATACCTTCCCTCTACTTAAATCTTTCTGGCCAATTTCTTCTCCAAAATATAACAACGGCGTTCCAGGCAAAATTAAAATTAATTGAATCAACATTTCTGCAATTATTCGGCTGCCTACCCTTGAAGCTAGACGTGGTGTGAAGGCGTTTCCAAAACTCCAGACAGGCCAGACCTTTTTTTAAATTTTTAAAATTATTTAATTTTAATTCTGAAAAAATCAGAATATTCTGAAAAATTCTGATTTTATTCTGATCTAAAATTTATTTTAATTCTGAAAAAAATCAGAATAAGTTCTGAAAAAATATTTTTTAAAATTAAAATTTTTTTCCAAACCTTTACTCGATCTTCTTCCTTCTCTACTAAACTTGTAGCACTCATTTCATCATCCTTTTTATGAAACATTAACAAATCTGCAATAATTTCATTAGCACATTCACCAATATTATTTTTATTAGTTTTTGAACATATTAAATTTCCAGAAGCTAAATTTTGTAATTCTGTATTTACAATTAAATTAAGTGAAGCATCTTTTATTAATAAACGTTTTGAAGCTTCTGATAAATGAGCGTGTGAAGCAAAAAGGAATCTGAAAATTTTTGTAGTATTTTTATTTAATTTTAGGTTGGTTGTATTTTTTTGTGTTTTTCTGATTTTGTGTTTCTGTTTTGTGTTTTTAATTAATTATTTATTTTGTTGTGTGTTTTCTGACTCTGTTTTTTATATTTTATTTTTGCGTGTTTTCTCGGTCTTTGTGTTTCTTTCTGATTTCTTGTATTTTTAACTTCTGCTTTTTGTATTTTTTAGATATTCTGAATTTTATTAATTAAAATACATTTTCTCTTACATTTTTTCACTTCCTTTTTCATCATCTACAAATATTCTTAATGAATGCAATATTTTTGCAATATCCTCCCAATTTGGATTTTTACCATCTTCACTTCTAGCTAAATATTCTATTGAAGAAAAATGGAAACCATCAATTCCTTTGTTAATCCAAAAGCTTAAAGCTGTCTAAAAAATATTTTTTTTATTAGTGTGTTTTTTGCGTTCCTGATTTTTTGTGTTTTCGTTTGTATTTTCTTTGTATTTTTATGTGTTTGTCTCTTTTTTCTCTGATTTTTTGTGTTCGTATTTTATGTGTTTCAGATTTTTGTGTTTTCCAAAAATAATTTTTAAAATTTAAAAAAGAAAACCTTGATTGTATCAGAAACATTTTTATTTGTCCAATGTAAAACAGGCAAATCTGGACGTCCTCTTGCATGAAAATATTTTAGAGTAGAACCACAATATTCTGAAATAAATTCTGAATTTGGTATTCCTCTTCTCCAAATATAAAAATCAGCAAAATTAGCATCTTCTGGATGTTTTGAAGCTAAAGCACTTCGGTCAAACCAAGGATTGGCAATTGAAGTTAATACAAGGGGAAAATCGATGAGAACACGAATGCCTGTGAAAAATGTGTTTTTTCTTTGGATTTTTTGTGTTTTTTTTTTGAGTTTTGTGAGTCAGATTAGCTTGAAATCCTTGTGTGTTTTTTGTCTCTGAATTTTTGGGATTTTTTTTTTTATTTTTTCGAAATTTTGATTTTGTTTTTTCAGCGTGTTTTTTATGTTTCTGCTTGTTGCTGCATCTCAGAATATTTTTAAAAAATTTTTAAAAATCTAATAATAACCTTTCTTATGCGCCTTCATTATTAATTCATTAAATTGTTCAAAAGTTCCAATTTTACTTGCCATTTCTTTATATTCAATAACACCAATTCCACTACTTTCAACACGCATTATTGGACGTAAAAATATTGCCCCAACACCAATCCTTCGTAAATAGTCAAGTTTTTGAATTATTCCAATAAAATCACCAATTCCGTCAGAATTTGAATCGGAAAAAGAAAGTGTCCAAATCTTGAGAATTTTTTTTAAATTAAATTTTTAAAAAATATTTCTAAAAAACCTCGTATATAATTGAATCTTTCCACCATTCTCTTATTGTAAATTCACATTTTGGCTGGGAGATGGTCAACAAAATGGCAATTAGAAGTGAGAAAATCCATCCAAACCAAAATACTGAGTAGAAAAAACATCTAGAAAAATTAAAAAAATTTAAAAAATTTTTGAAAATTTAAAAAAAAATCCGCAAAAAGTGCCCGCAAAAATTTTTTCTTAAGAAAACAAAAAAACCTTCGAATTTTCCATTTTGGATCAGATCTACAAGCATTTATTTCATCAAGATTTAAAGGCCCTCTTCTTGTTTGAGGTATAAGTAATTTTCTTCCATCACCAGCTAGAGGTTCAAAACATATTGGAATTGAATTATTTTCTATAGCAAAAATGTAGCTGTCAGATTTTGTTGTAGAAATTCCATAATCTTTTCTTCCACATTTCATTTTAACAAATTTGAAGAAAACATAATTTTTTGGATGTTTTTGAACACTTGAAAATTTTTCTGAAATTAAAAAAAAAATTTTTTTTAGTGAAAAAATCAATGTTCTAGACTCTAATATACAATAAAATTATTCGAGAAAAATGTTAGAGAAACAATATAATTTTACATTAGAGAAATAAACTTAAAAGAAATAGTGTATATTTTTATTCAAATTCTGGAACATTTTTTTTAAAAAATAGTGAGAATTCATTTTTTTTTTTTTGCGTTTTAGTAAGCGTTATTTTTAAATTTTTTTAAATTTTTTTTTCTAATTTTTAGAGTTTCTTCTTATTTTCTTATCTTCACACAAATTCAAATTAATTTCTTTAAAAAATGAGCTCAATCGGCACTGGTTATGATTTGGCTGCTTCTACATTCTCACCTGATGGACGTATTTTTCAAGTTGAATATGCAGCTAAAGCTGTTGAATCAAGTGTGACTATTATTGCTTTAAGTAGCAAAAAAGGAGTTGTTGTTGCTGTTGATCAACCAATTCCTTCAAAACTTGATATTGAGGTTTTCTTTTGAATTTTTATATTTGCGGACTTTTCTTGCGGACTTTTTGAAATTTTTTTAAGGGAGCAAACAGCCGTATAATGCGAATCAATAATAATATTGGATTTGTTGGTTCTGGACTTTTTCCTGATGTTTTTGCTCTCTGTGACTATTCTCGAGAAGAAGCACGAAAATATTATAAAGAATTTGATAGATCTTTGACTGTTAAAAAACTTGCTGGGAAGGTTTATTATTATTTTTTTTAAAAACTTAATTTTATTTTAAAATTTTGAGGTTGCCGAGCATGTTCATATTTATACTTTGGGTATATCTCGTCCTTTTGGAGCTTCTGTTTTTATTACTTCTTGGGATCAAAAGGTTTATTTTTTAATCATTGGGTCGAGTGTTTCGGGAGGATTTTAAAAAATATTTTTGGAGGGTTGGAAACTTTTGTGGGTTTTTTTGGCCTCACTTTACACCAAGTACCTGTCAGATTTTTTTTCTAATTTTTTCTTTAAAGGAGGGCGCTTCAATTTATTGCATCGAGTCATCTGGCCAATGCTACAAATATTATGGATGGGCAATTGGGTTTACTTAAATATTTTTCTTTAATTAAAAAAAATTTTTTCTTTAAAGAAAAAATGCTCAAGCAGCAAAGACGGAAATTGAAAAAGTTCAAGAAACTGATCAAAGTTCTGACTTGGACAAAGAAGAATTAATTAAACGTGCAATTCATGTTTTGTTGACAACTAGAGAAGAGGGAACAACTGGACATCGAATTGAAATGGGTTGGATTGGTGAAGATTCTAACCAAGTTTTTGAGGTTTTTTTTAATTAAAAAATTTTTTTTAAAATTGAAAATCTGCAAATTTCTTGCAGAAAGTTTTTGCGGGCTTTAAAAATTGTCCGCAAGAATATTGAAAAATTTTTTAACAAAAAATAATTTTTGAATTTTAGGGGATTAATCAGTCAATTGTTGACAAATTAGAGGAAGAAGTTAGTCAACAAATGGAGGATGAAGAGGATTAAAAAATCCTTTTTTTTAAAAGTTCTGCTCATTGGAACCTTGTTGACCAGTTCTACTAATTAAATATTTTATCTATTTTTTTTTAAATTATAAAAAATTGGATTGGGTTTGGGATGAGAAAAGGTTTTTCTTCAAAAAATTTGTTTTTTTGGATTTATTATTTTGAAAAAATCTATTTCAGGATAAAACCTTTAAAAATAAGACAATAAATTTTTTTAAATTTATTTTAAAAAACAACTTTATAACAAAAAGTGAATGCAATTAATTAAATTGTACCACAAATGCAAGGCTTTTAAAACAAGAAAGCTGGGAAACAAAATATTTTTTTGGGGAGAGATTTAAGGCAAAATATAAATACATAAAATAAATATATATTAAAGAAGAATAAATTAAATGCAGAGCTGCAAATAAGGAAAAAAGAACCCATAAAATAGAATTTTGGATAATTTAGATTTTTTTTAATTTTTTGGCCTGAATTTTTTTTTGAGATTTTTTTGAATTTTTTTAGATTTTTCGGCCCCTTTAAAAATTAAACCTTTTAAAAAAATATCACAAAAATTTGAGACATTGTTTTGGTATTGGCTCTTCTATCCGTTTACAGAGATTCTCTTCTAAAGCATAAAATGCATCATTTTCCCTTTGACCGTCCAAAACAACCCATGGAACAAAATTGAAAGAATCACCAATCGAAGTAGTTTTATTCCCAGCAAGAGCGTGAAGGCGACGGCCAAGTTTGCCTATAGAACAAGTCCAAAGCCTGGAAAATGGTTATGGAAATTCAGAATTTGAAAAATAAAGTCAAGAAAAATTGTCGGGACCCTGAGCGGATTCGAACCTGACACCCTACTTGTCTCATGGTAAATTTAAAAAAATGTCAGAATTTTTATTTCAGAAATATTTTAACGAAAAAACCTTACAAATCAGAAGAAGAATGGCCATTAAGACAACTTCTAAAGGCAGCAATTAAATTATCTTTGCCTTGAACACAACCAATCAGCGGAATATGACTTTCTGGATCAGGCAAATGTTCTATAGCGCAATTCATTAATTGATTCAATTCACATTCGTCTTTTCCGTGTTGGCAGTCACATCTTTGAAAAAGATAAGAAAGTTTGTTTAAAAAAATCAGAAATTTTTTAAATTTTAGAAAAACAATGGAAAATACTTGTAATCGTCTGCCTCTGCTACACAGCTAGCTTTTCCAAAAGGCACAAGAGTTATATTTAATCTTCGTGTAGAACCTAGCCTGGACCATGAAGGCAGCAATTGGCGTCTGATGAAACCTAAAAAAGGTTAAATTTTTTTAAAGAATTTTTAAAATTAATTTTTATTTAAATTGCCTGTTGTGTCTGGACATTGTGCCTCCATGTAAATTGTTACTTGAACAATATTTGCCTTCTTTTTTGGTGGAGGTACTGCAACAGGCATTAATGGCGGGAGGATTTTCTGCTTCTTTAAAGGTCTGAAAAATTTTTATGAGTTTTAAAAAGTTAAAAAATTTTTTGAAAATTTTCCCAGAGTCCTGATTTTTGTATTTAAAAAATTAAAAAAAATATTATTTAACAACCAATTTAAATCCAACCGTTTCCAAAGAATTAATTACAATTTTTTTAGAATTTTGATGAATTAATAATAAAAATAAAAGAATTATTTTAAATAATTTATTTTCTTTTCCAAACATAAAGGGCAATCAAAACACTTCTTTTTTCGTTCTTTTTTTTTCTCACGATTTTTTTTTCGTCAATTTTTCCGGACCAATTATTTTTTTGGGGGGGGGGGGGGGGGTTAAAAAAAAATAAACAAAAAATATTTACTTTTTTTGGGGGGTTTTTATTTTCTATTTTTTTTTTTAAGGTATGGGGCTCTAATGGGTCTACAAACTTCATTTTACGGGAATTCAAAAAAAA